>PVJO010004665.1:0-107062 GCA_004026905.1 Hystrix cristata
AGGGGGAAGAACCAAGATACATCATGTATAGGTACAGAATTAATGTAATGAATGTGACCATTGTATGTAGAATGTACCAATACATGTTCTTGGTTTAAAATAAAATAAAAAAAAAGAAAATTAAAAAAAAAAAAGAAACCTTGAGCTAATATCTACAACGTTAAGCACCAATCTCTGATGCTGCTGTAGAGCCTCAGCCTGCACAATAAGTCAGCCCCAGAACAAAGATCTCGTCTACATGAGGTCCATACTTGCAAGTCAGGGATCTGACAAGTGGGTCGGCCTAGACTTGGAGGAAGGTGGCACCAGAGGATGTGTAGGTAAATATGCCGAGGGAGTTTGGAGGGAAGGACTGGGTGGTGGGCAAGGGAAATCTATGGCAAAAGGGGCCAAAAGGATGGGAGAATAGGCCATGCTCGCCATCTTCCTTCCTCACCATTCAACCACTTTTCACTCACGAGAAATATAGACCCTCTCCTCACTAATTAACTGAGATTGCTGTCTGCAAACCTAGTGGATTTTTCTTCAAACATTCTCCTCTTTAACTCTTTGCAGGCTGTAATAGTCTAGGCAAGTCTTATTTTTCATGAACTTTCCTCTGCTCTTGGCTTAGGTAGCACAGAACTGTTTTGGTCCTGCTATTTCTAGCCAATTTTTCTCTTGCCTACAACAGCTCGCCCCCTTCACCTTCTTACCACACACATGGCTGTAAGTCTGGCTTTTCTACTCTCACCCTTACTGATCTCATCCAGTGTCACAGTGTTGGTCTTTCTTCTATGCAGATGACTCCCAAATCATGCTGTCAATACTCCACCTCTTTGTGCACTTATAGAACAATGTCCATGAGAAATATAGTGGAAAGACCTAGGAAAGGTTTTCTCATGCCTAGCTCTAACCACAGAACTTGATTTAAAGTCTCAGTAAATTTATCTTGTTCATCAAAATGAGTACACAAACTTGTACCCAGCATTAGACTTCCTACACAACATCGACCTTGTATTCCAGCTTCTGTTCAATCACAATGCTCCAGGAAATTTGGATGGTTTCCTTTCCCACTCTCCAAAAACTCTTTTGAATGCCCCCACCTGTGAACATTTGCTCCTGGCAGCCTCTTCTCTATCTTTCCCCCTACTCCCCTTTAAGGTAGCAATGGACTGGGTCCAGGCAGGAGAATAGAAACCACTCGAGGTGTTTCAAACGCAGGTACTGGAAGGTGCTGAAAGGATTGAAAGAATGAAAAAATAGCTGAAAGAGCAAGAGAAGCCCCATCAAAGCACTCAGGGACTGAAGCCCCTAAATTACTCCTGCTGCTCAGCTGATTTTCAGTCCTAGAGGTGCCAGAGGGGTGCTGCCCAAGCAGACTAGAAATGCTGCAACCCGGAACCCCACCACCATGCCACCACCTCTGCCATCACTCCAACAACTGCTGGCAATCTTCACCTCAAAGCCAGAGCTCTTTCTGCTGCTGTGGGATGCCCCACTCAGCCCAGCTGGCAAGGGAACCTAGGAAATGTAGTTTTCAGACACCTAGCCCTACCTCTCCATAAAGAAGGAAGGGGAAGCAGAATATAGATGAGCGAGTACAGAACAAGAGATAATAACTGGACAGGGGCCAACACAAATACCACGTACTCCCTGAAGTGTTTCTTGACACCTCACCTCTTCTCACCCCTCCAAAGCCCCAGATAAAGGAAACTTCTTCCTCTTCTGAGTTTTGTCTGTAGGTCTCTTTGAACAACTCTGTCAGGCACTGTGTTAGGTACTGAAAACAACTGTGAAGGAGACAGACTTGGCTTTTGTCCCTCTGGAGCTTGATAGGGCTTAAGGTTGCAGAGATACAACCAAATATGTAGTTTGCTAAGCACTAAAATAGAGGAAGTGCAAGTGTCAGAACACAAAGAATGGTGTTTAGACCAAACTGAAAAGGAAGTGCTTCCAGCGGAAGCCAAAGTCTGAAGTCAAAGAGGTGAAGGCCAGGGAAAAATGGTATTGATGGGAAGAAAATCATGTACAAAGGCCCTAGGGGATGGGGCAGGGAGAAAACTTCCTGTGCGGGAACCAGAATGTGGTATAGCAGGCAGGTCGTGTACATTTTGTAGGGGAGGAAAAAAAGGGGGGCCTGCTGAGGAGGTACAGGGCTAGATGGGGGAGTACATGTCACAGAATGCAGAGGCCGGCAAGCCACATTCGGGAGACTGGACTTCATCATAAGCACAATGGGGAGCCACTGAAGGTTGATAACGGTATTTATTTTAGGTAGTTCATGTTGACTTCAGAGCAGAGAACAGAGTGAAGGTGACAGGGGAACTATTTCAGAATCTGTTAGAGAAAAATTAGTGGCTGAGGCTATTTTATGCTATTAGAAAGAAATGTGCAGATTCAAAATGTATTCAGGATTTAGAGTCGATATGAGCAGGTAGGGAGTCAAGGACGGCTCCTACAAGCTTGCTTTGCCTGAACCGTTGCTAGGATGGAAGTGCCACCGCAGAGAGAAAGAGAGGAAACAGGAAGGCATGATATTTAGGGATATTTAGGGTATTCATTTCCATTGCTGCAGTAACAAGTTATCATAAACTTAGGGACTCAAAGCAATACAAATTTATTATCTTACCAGTCCTCAGGTCAGATAGTCACGTGGATGTCACATGGCTAAAATCTCACAGACTCTGGGAAGAGTCCATTTCTTTGCCGTCTCTAGTATCTGCGGGCTATCTGCATACCTTAACTCCAGGCCCTTTCCTCCCTCTTCAAAGTCAGAGAGTAGCATCTTCAAATCTCTCTCCATGACTCTGACTCCCTCATATTAGGATTGTTGTGATATCATTGTCCTCTCCCCCAGAACCCACGATCATCTTTCTATCTCAGGATCCTTACCTGACTCACATTTGCAAAATCCATTTTGCTACAGAAGATAATATATTCACAGGTTTTGGGCATTAAGATGTGGACCTCTTTGGGAGCCATTATTCTGCCTACATGGAAAGTGTGAGCACAAATTCAAGTTCAGTTTTGCACATGAGGAGCTTGGTAATTATGGTACTTCCAAGTGATGATGCTAAATAGAAAACAGGATATCTGCACCAGATCCTGGTCATGTAAATGTGAGGCTTGCCAAAATATAGACAGTACTGGAAACATAGCAGTGGACAGGGTCATCTTTATAAAACGTTATAGTGAAAATAAAAGATGGATCAAGAATTTGAGAAATAATATTCAGTAGATGAGCAGAAAAGATTGGTAAAAGAGAATAAAAATGAGCAGCCTCAGGACCCCAGAGTCTCCCATCTTTACTGTGGACGTCTTCCCTCATACTGGCCCTTCGTTATATTAATGTATGCATGGTGTGTGTACTCCCTGTGCCCCAGCCCAGACTGACAGCTGTCTTTTCTTCTCAGTTTAAAATTCTGGAAGACACAGTCCGATGCCCCCAACTTGTGTGTAAGCATTGATCTAACCCCACGGACACACAGCAGGCCCTTAATTAGTATTTGTTGAATGAACGAATAGTTAAATTGGAGATTCATTTATGGTCTAACCCACTGTTATCACAAGACATCACACAGTATCAGCTCTGGGAAACACCTCTGAATGGGGAGAATTTTACACATAATGCAAGCAGGCTAAGCAGTTAGCTAGAAGATGTGTCCTGCTCTACCGTCACAGCCCAGAGCCTGACCAGCACTACTCTTGGAACAAGGCAGCCATTCAGTAAGTCTCTATAGACTCACCTACTGCTAAGACTTTGGGAAGTCCCTGACTGGCCAACAAAAGACAGCAGAATATTTGGTGACATTTATGTGCAAATAACAAACTTTCATTAATTCCATCAACCTTGCATTTTTAGTAGTCCTTTACCAACTGCTTTGTCAGCTTTAAAAGGCTCTGGAGATATTTCATCTCTGAAAAACTTTCCTCAAGATTAAAATTTCACCTTTAAAGCCAGGCAGAGGGGTCAATGCCTGGAACACGAGCTACTGTAGAGCCGAGGCAGGAAGATCACAAATTCTGGGCAACTTAGTAGCTTATGTTAAAATAAAAAGAGTTGGAGGTTCATTTCAGTGGTACAGCAGCCCTAGGTTCATCCCCAGTAATGTGAAACAATCTCACCTTTATTGCTATAAACTTCCCTGATATTCTGGAAAAGGGCAAACTAGAGGGACAGTCGTTGCCATGGCCTGGGAATGGCCAGTGTGGCTGATTGCAGAAAGACACAAGATGCAAATATAATTTCACAATCTTATGTTGTTATAGTTTGTCTAGATGTCCCCCCAAAGTCTCATGTGCTTAGAGGTAGAGCTTTTGGGAGGTGATTGAATCAAGTGGGTGCTATACTCATCAGTGGATTAGTTCACTGTGTTTATAGCTATATGTGATGTCCAGTACAGCCTGTTGGAGGAGGTTTCTGAGAGCATCGGTGGGAAAAGTGTATTTCCCTCCCATCTTCCTCCCATCAAGTTGTCTGCTTCCTGTCTGCCAAGAGTCGAGCTGCTTTCTTCCACCATGTCACTGTGTCATGCCATCCTGCCTTGGAACTAGGACTGAAATGTGAACCAAAATAAAATCCTTCTCCTTTAATTTCCTTGTATCAGATATTGTGTCTCAGCAATGAAGAAAGTAACTGAGACAGATTTTGGTACCAGGAGCAGGGTCATTGTTATGATGCTACCTGACCATGTGGTTCAGAAGCTTTTGAAATTGGTTCATGAGGGACGTTTAGAAAGGTTTGAAGGTGCTAGCTGGTGAAGCAGCCATAGAATCTTGTGAGCCGAGCTTGATGGAAGATTCTGGTAAGAGGTCAAAAGACCAGATTACTGACAGTAATTCAGATGGTAAAAAAAAAAACCCCTCTAAAAAAAAAAAAGCCAAGGAATTTCAGTTGGGAAGAAGAAATCAGTTGGCAGTTGAACTCCAGACCCTGTGTGTTATGCAGTGGTGGAAAACTTGTCTATATTTTGCTCATGTCCTGAGACTTTGTGGGAGACTGTGATTAAGGACACAGACTGATTTATCTGGTGGAGGAAATTTCAAGACAGTCCAGCAGTGAAGCTGCAGAATGGGTATTTTTGGTGGCTTTTAGCTAGCACTATATTGAGAATCAAGACCAAATAGCACAGCTGAGTAATTTTAAAGTTTTCAGTTTTTCTAGAAAGCACTCACAAAGAAGGGGCAGAGGAGAGTTTGGTTGCTGAAAATATTAGTATTACAACAGGACAATAGAAAAGATGACCTGAGGGATCACGGAAACCAGAAAGACTCTGCCCTTCAAATTTTCAGAGTTGTACAAATGAAATGCAGTAAAACCTTGGTTTGTGAGCATAATTTGTTCCATCCGTGTCATCCATAGTGTTTGTATATCAAAGTAAAGTTCTACATAAGAAATGGAAACTCAAATGATTCATTCCACAACCCAAAAATATTCCTATAAAAAGGATTACAGTGCTGTAACATAATACAAAATAATAAAATACAAAAATATAAAGAAAAATAAACAAATTAACCTGCACTCACCTTTGAAAACCTTCATGGCTGGTGTGAAGGAGACAAGAGAGAAGAGGCTTATTGTGTAGAACAACTTTCCGTATCACTAATGGAATCACTGCTATCTATTGGCTCAATGGACTCCTTTTCTTTTCCTGCAACTTTAACAAGGGATCTATCCAATGAGCCTTGCTTTCACCTCCTTTTGAGGATTTCAGGGAAATATGACACTGCATTGCTGTTAATTAAGCAGACTCATTGCTTGCACTGCTACAGCCTTATTCAGGTGGTGCTTTTCTACAAAATTTTGCACTTGTTCCCACATTTTACGTATCTCCCTAATCTCATTTGAAGTCAGAGATTCCTTTGCCTTTTGTCCTCTTCCACAGGCAAGATCTCCTTCATAACCTCTTGCTGTTGGGAGATGACCACCCACCACCTTGCAAGAAAGAGAAGAACCGTTGGCTCAGTTGTGATCAAATGATATTTGGGGGTCACATACTACTCATAGTGCAAGACATCACTCATTTATCAAGTTAAAATTTATTAGAAAAGTTTACTTGTCTTGTGGAACACTTACAGAACAAGTTACTCATAATCCAGGTTTTCCTGTACTTTGCTTTGAGAGGAGGGCCCCAGGGGAATGTGCTTGAGAAAGGCCACCTAGAGAATTTGTTCCCTAGGATTCTGTTTACAGTGCTCAACTATCCAGGCACGCAGATGTCCCTGTAGCCATGGTTCAAAAAGGCCTGGCTACTGCCGGAGCCAGCAGCAGACCTTGGCATCTTCCGTGCAGTGCTGGTTCTACAGGCATACAGAATGCAAGAGGTGTAGTGTCAGAATGTGAATCTTCCACCCAGATTTCAGAATGTGACCTGGGAGGTCAGGCAGTGTGCCCCTGAGACAGCCATGAGTGAAGCTATGAAAGTGAAGCTGAAGGTGCAGTGGCATCCCCTAGAAAGTTGGAGAAGCCAGGAACATGGACGAAAGCCCCAAGAAGTGAGCAAACAGAGAAGTCATGAGGGCTACAACTAGTGGCAACGCTGTAAGGGGTGGGCTACCTAAACCATTTGAAGCTCACATCTCACAACAGCTTGCCTTGGGTGCTAGACATAGAACTACAAGTTTAATGTTTGCTCTGTTGATTTTCAGTCTTGATTTTGTCTCATTGCTTTCTTTCCCCTTATTTCTTCCCTTTGGAATGGAAATGTGTACCCTGTGCCCTTGTATGTTGAAAGCGTTTAACTTTCTTTTTGATTTTTATAGGGGCTTGTGGCTTTTTACCTTAGATCTTAAAGGAAACTTTAGACTGTAATATTCAGCAATGCTGAAACTGTTAGGACTTTGGCAACTCCTACAGTTGGACTAAATATATTTTGCACATTGCGTCTTTTGAGGTCAGAGGTGGAATGCTATAGTTTGTGTCTAGATATCCATCCAAAACCTCAGGCACTTGGAGTTAGAGCTTTGGGGAGATGTGTGGATTGTGGAGGCACTACACTCATCAGTGTTATACCCACCCACATTTATAGTTAAATGTGATGTTGGGAGGTGGAGCCTGTCTGGAGGACGTGGATTACTGGGGTATGGCCTGGAACAGCACATTTCCCTCCCCTGCTCCTCCCTTCACGCTGTCTGCTTTCTCTCTGCCATGCGGTAAGCAGCTGTACCTCCACCCTATCCTTGTTCCATGCCATCCTGCCTTGGAGCTAGCTGACTGTGGACTGAAGCATGAGCCAAAATAAACTTCTCCACCTTCAATTTGCTGGTGTTGGGGGTTGTGTCTCAGCAACACAGAAAGTAACTAAGACATTAAAAAGGGTGATTTTACCTCTTATGAGTAATACTTTGATAAATCGCACACATACGCACACACACACACAGAAAACTCCCTTCCTTCCTTCCTTCCTTCCTGCTGACCCTTGCACACAACTGTACCCCTGATTTCTTGGTTTTGCTGCCTGGTCATTCATGTCCTGGCAAGGTAAAGCCTTTCCCTCTTTGTGATGGTTTTCCCTTTAGGTGACTCAGCTCTCACTGATTTTGAGGGGCAGGTTTTAATCTAGACGCACGCTTTCGGTCTTAATTGACTTCTTGTTAGTCTTTGGTTCATTCAGCGTCCAGCCTGCCCCCCATCTCTCTTAAATCATTTGTTAAAACCTCACTGTCAGTTATTGTGCAGATGCAAGGTGCTCGCCTGGCAGCAGGTAAAAATAAATATCAAACAGGAAGATAAAATGTCTGTTTCAGATGTGGTGAGTAAAGAGAGGGCTCGAGTTTCCACCGTTTAGCATTGGGAAGGAAAGAAACTGTAGACTTCTGGGCACGGTCATTTCTTTTCTGCCTAATTGGACAAGCAGCAGCCTGAAGCCTGGCCTTGCAGTGTGATTCTAAAGGTATTAGGTTTCTAGAAAAAATAGAACTCTACCTGCGGAAGATTAGAGAAGGATTTCCCACCCAGAGTGAGACTTTAAGGTAAAAGGGCTGTTTTGCCCGTATCATTTGCCAAAACTATCATTTCCTTAAATTACATAGAAAGATAAATCATGGTTTAAAGAACCCAATTTTATTTTTGTCTCATGCCTTAAAAACTGCTTGTGGAGCTCTTCATTTTAACTGTTAAGTGTTAAACATCAACTAAAACTTGTCCAGCATGTAGAAATATTTGTTAAAATTACATTCATTTTAATACCACAACCACCAACAGAATAATATGATCAGGCACTTTGTTTTTGCAAAATAGCTTAAAGTTGGTAGACATCATACACCTGGCAGATAGGTGAGCCTGATTGTTTTTATTCGATATTATCTTTAAACTTTTAAAACAAGGATCAGCAAACTGCTGCCATGGGCCAAATGTGGCCTGCCGCCTTTTTCTGTAATTAAATAAAGCTTTACTAAAAAGCCACCATGCCCATTCATTTACATATTTTCTACGGCTACCTTTTCACTACAATAGCAGACTTACACAATTGCAGCCGAGACCACATGGCTGGGAAAGCTGCAAATACTTACTATCCGAAGTATAATCCTTTCCTGAAAATGTTTGACACCTCTGCTCTAAGTGATTATCTTTCCCAGAGCCAGTTTTAGAAGCCCCCTCCGTCCTGTGCTCAGACGTTTTTACTTTTGCAGGTAAGAATGGAAGGATAGCACCTGAGGTGTGATGTTCTCTCTTACCAGTACAAATATTTTATTTTGAATAAAAAATAGGAAAAAAATAGTTATTAAGTTTCCTTAGACAAGTTTCCACTGCCCTTTCTGTGACACATGAGATTAGTGATATGTCATGTCTTCATGAACCCTAAATACTAAATCACGTAAATAACTTACTGAAAAAAGCCATCATCCTCAAATTTCTATGAGTTGTAGATCCTTTTTGTACACCTGAAAAGACCAAATGATTCTCTCTTTGGGGCTAAAAAATGGATATGTACATCTACACTCAACATCCATGTATCATTTCAAGAGCTTGCAAGAGTCTAGGCTAACCTGTTTGGTCCAGGTAAATTACCTCTTTACCAAAGGAGGAGTCTCCAGAGACAGAACTCTAGGCACACACTAGTTTGGAGACGGGGCCAAAGGCAGGGTGTGGAGGGATCAGGACATTGTTAGAATACATGACAGGACACCTTATAGGCAGTCATGCTGTTTTACAAAATCTGAAGTCTTAAAGGGATTTTAGCCAGGAAGGGTCTTGGGTCCTGGTCCTGTGTGATCTTAGGCACAAATAGAAACCTTTGAAGTTCTCTGAACTGCAGATGCTGCAATGTGGTGGTACAGGGAGGCTCCTTCACAAGACAGGACTGCAGAGGTCAGAGGTGACAAATAGCCCAGAAATGTGCAAGCACCGCACCACTCTGAGGGTCCTGGGAGGCCACACCTAATCCCAAGGATTTACCTATGTCTTATGCTTTTCAGTTTTGTCTCTCTACTAGTGCATGGTGGAAGTCAGTGGTCTTCAGAAGTAAGATGCCACTTATACTTCAAGTACCTGAAGCACAGAAAAGATAACCCAGCCAAATTAAAGATGGGAGTGGGGAACTCTCTGGTAAGGTCTCCCCTGAAATGCTCAGCAGCTCTGGAGTACTGGTCAAACAAAGGCGTTGTCACTTGCCAATAAGCATTGTTTATTCAGAGAGGAGGTGATTTGCAAGGACTTGTCAAATTGGGTAAATAGTTATGTAATCTTTTCTCCAATTTCAAATGTGAGATTAGTGCTATTCTGGTAGCCTCAACTTCTTACAGAAATCTCTTTTGTGGACTATGGCCACCATGGGTCAGGAAGCCCAAACCAGATGGAATGGCTAAATCAGGAGGCCCATCCCTCGAATCCAGTTCCTGGGTGGTTCTTGTCCTGTCTGAGAGGTCGGGAAGGGGTGGGTGCTGAAAGATAAGCTAGAGCCCTGGCTTACTGGAACATGCTGGGCCAGCACCTGCATCACATTACGTGGCTTACTAAAGTAATTTCGAGTGCAAAGCCCCACCTACTGGATAAGTGGCCATGTTTTGTCCACATGTGCCCGGGACACTGTCAAGACCCAACAGAACAGCAGGTTAGAGTCCTGAGAAGTAAAAATAGAGGAGAGTCATCCCTGCTTCGATAAAAATTTACCTCAAACCCTTGGTGATTCATTGCTTTGGCTAGATACTTTCTCTGATAAATACTAATTGTCTTCATAGGTACATGATCAATTTATCCCTCATTCTGTGTGAGATTCAGTTTTCCCTCATTCTGGAAAATTCTGCTTCAGCATGCAGCAGCGTTCTTTGCTCCTCTTGTTTCCCCTGGAAGATGAGAGATGAGTTGGGGGAAGGCATCGGTGAGACGTTAAAGAACTGGGTGCTGACTTAGCTCAGCTGGCTGCTAAGTAAGCAGTATCAGGCAAATCCCTGCAATCCGCTGGGTTTATTTCTTCAGCTATAGAGAGAGTGCTTAGGATGGAAGAGTCTCTCAATTCCCTTCTAACTCTAAAATGTGATTTGGGGCTTACTTTGGAATTCCTCGGGACAGGAAGCAGAGACCCAAGAGGGACAAGGACTGTGTATTATTTAAACAACGGAAATACAATAAGGCTTTTCCCATTAAGGCATTTGGTGCAGGCAAGCATTTTGCTAATAAACTTCCCAGGGGCTCATTTGAAGCTCCATCTAAGAGCAAACGTATTTTTCAAAGCGAGCACCTTCTAATTACTTGTTATTTGAGCTTCATGTTTCCTTCTGGTCTTCAGTTCTGGGCAGCTGGGGAAGCCCAGGCAAAGTCTACAGCCTTCAAAAAGAAAATCGGTTTGATAAAGGTTGTAGATCTAGTAACTAAGGGGCATGAACTAAATGGATTTGTCCCAGTCTCCCTTCTGGCTTCTCCCCACTCTTCTGCACCACAGCCTCCATCCTCTAAAGAGGTCATACAAAAGTAGCCATTACTCAGTGCCCACCAATTACCATCACTCTTCTGAGGATTAAGCTAAGCACAGCACTTTATGTTTGTTAATTTATCAAATTACCCCTGAAGTCACATAAGGTCCTTCTTTATCCCTGCTTACCAAGGAGGAAACAGAGAAGTTAAGTAACTTGTTCAAGGTCACACAGCCAGTAAGAAGCAGGAGCAGATCTGAAGATGGTGAGGAGCCAGAATCTATCATTTTACTCCACTGCATTATACTTGGATATATATAGATTTGGGAAGCAATATCTCTCAACAGAAGTTTTTAAAATGTCACTTCACCAAGTATTTTGCCATCTAAGAAAGAGGCAATCAAAGATGATTTGAAACTGGCAAAATGGTTCCTGTCTGATAATCTTTCAGTACAAAATTATCAATTCCAAAATTATATGAAGTAGCCGAAGTTGTTTCAGTAGTTTCTTTGTATCTCTGCTCCCAGAATCAATTGTTGAGAAAGCTACCAGAAGAGCCAGCTCCAGGCAGGCCGGGGTCAAGGTCACAGCAGTGGAGGGTGGAGTCTGGGAGGCTGAAATGAATGTCCCCAGCTGATGTGTGCTTTCTACCCAGGAGCCGTCATCAGAGTGGGCGTCCCTTGTGTTCACGCACATAGCCCCTTGGGCTTCTGCCAAGCCCATTTTACAGAAGCAGAAACAGAGGCTCAGGGCACTTGCTAACTCTCCTGGGAGCAGAGCCAGGGCCAGGGCTGGGGAATTCTGACTTTAAGCACTGGTCACTCTCCATCCTGACCTTGTAATCCTGCCACTGTCGACACATCTGGCAAGCCAGATCCTGCAGGAACCTTTGTAAAGTCATTTCTTTCTAGGGCCTGCTTTAGATATGAATTCGTTGAGTCGCCTCTGTCCATCTCAAAGCCAGTGAAATGGTTCCAGCCTCAAAAATGTTTGCTTGAATGTAGGGCTGGGCCCGGGGGTGTTGGCCTCACATTTGTGACGCAAATGATGGACTTGGGGATGAAGAAGAAGGAGCCTCGAGACTGTGATACTCATAAGGATGGATGTCTCAATTAAGTGAAAGTGAAAACGAAGCATTTTCGATTCCCGTGAGCATTTATCATCGACCGTGATGGACTCTGCCGTGAGGCGTGAAAGAAACAGGGTGAATCTGCAGCTGGTTTCCCAAAGGGCTCAGGGGAAAACCAAACTGTCATCGCTCCAAGTTAAAAATCAGTTACCCACCCCACAATATGATTGAATAAGCATGTTAGCAGTTCGTAAAAGAGGCTGTGAAACATCCCAAGGAAACAAAACATTATATAAGCGCTCGGTAGGGGGCTGAACTGCAGGCTGGGAGGTTCTTTCCTGCGTGATAACAATTATTATTTCTCTGGGAGGGTTTGTCTTTTATTGCTAGCAAAGGCTCACTTTCCCTCTAGTCTCCGTCTTGCTCACCACCCACACCCAGAACCATCATAAACACCCACGTAGCGCCGGCGCTGACCTTGGTGAAGTGGAAACCCTGGTCTCTGCTGTCAACCTCAGATGTCACCGCACCCGGCTCTCCTGGATTTGCTTGTCAGGATCGCAGGATCTCCGGGTGACCCCAGCCTCACAAAATATAGGATTGCACCAACACTAAGGATGACGCTCAGAGAGAGAATTTTGAAAGGCATATTGAAGGGAGACCCAGAAGTGTTTATGGTTATGGTACAGGCGAAATTTATGCGACTCTGGTATCTTAAGGTCGGTCACTTTGTTTAGAGTTTAAAACATGGTGAGTAGTAACACCATTCATTTTTTTAAATAATGCTCACTTGTTATAAGCAGACAGTAAAGATACGTGTATTATATATATACCTTAAATTGTTCTAAATATCCTGGTTTTCATAATTATTGCCGGTAATATTATTCATAATTATTTCCATGTATTTCATAATTTCCAATATATTTCATAATTATTGCCATGTATTAAGCGGCTGGGTGAGAATTCTCCTGTACTGTCATGTCACTGGACAGGGTCTGCGGAGGTTCCGGGAGCTGAGAAAAGGAGTCCACCCGCCCTGCTTGTAAAATAGGTTTCTAGGTTCCTGACCACCCTTGCCAGAAAAGAATTTTCAAGGCTGATCAGTAAGACACACAAGAAAGTTTGTATTCAGCAGAAATTTAAAAGTACATGGGATCCCCAGCATCCAGAGAAAAAGTGCAGGCGAAATTTATGCTTCTCTCAAAGGGGTAGAAACCCACAGGAAACATGGCCCAGCCCAGAAGGTACCAGCCCATTTTAAGGTATGGGCCCAGTCTCTTCCTTTTTGCCCCCCCCATCTTTTAGATAGCTAATTTAAATATTCTTTGGATTCTGTCAACATGTTCCTTTACCTTTAATTAATCCAATTTATGGATTTTCAGTATTCCTGAGGAATTTGGGTTGTGAACAGTCTGGAAGGAAAGGAGTCTCCACTTAACCCCTGGAATGCAGACACAGATCGCCTTGGGTAACTTTGACTGGGTCCTGGAAGTTGTAGTCTTTTTAAAAGTATAAATTTTAGTTACGATTTTCCTGTCTCCTTTTCACCTGTCTTTATTTTTGTTATGCTACCTCATTGCCTGCCCCCTCCACACACACAGCTGAGACTGTAATCCCTTGTTCTTAAAGGATGCAGAAGGGCTGCAGGTCCACCTTTTAGTAACTGTCTTAGTCTGAGGAGCGTTGATCCTGCCTAGCCAGGCATTGAAGGTCTCACCCTGACTCATTTAAAGGAAACAAAGGAAGATGGGTTTTTTGTTTGATGAACTAACCATTATCTTTTGGTAATCTGAAAAAAGGACAAGGACATTAGCAAGTCACTGACATGGTTTGTTTTATAACCATGTTGACCAAGCCAGAGCCAGAAATTAACAGTAGAATACTGATGGACAGTTACTAAGAAAAAAGGCGTAGAAGTCAATAGCATTTGGCATAAGCCTTTTATCTTTTATATTAATCTACTTATTTTACCCACATACAACAGGTGGAGTTTAAGAGCATTCACGCTCTTTCCTATTTGTGAAAGAAACCTTTTTTGTATTTTAATTAAAACAATGGAGAAGGAATACACTAAATAATTTTTTTTTTTTACCATTGGGCAATTAAAATTTTAACTACATAGTTCTATTTTGTAGACTTGAAGACCTTTTGTAATGACTAGCTCCAGATAATAGGAGCATATAAAATCTGAAGGAGATAAGGGAAAGTTAGTTTAGACCAGGAAAGTAGCAAAGTTGACTAGCTACAATATTTATGTTGCCATTTTATTCTATAGGCTCACCTGTATAAGAAGTTAAATCTTTACCTGAGGATATTTGATAGTACTCTAAAAACACAGAACAGAAATACACTCAGAGAGGCTGAAGGACACATTTTTGGAGTAGTTGGTGGGACTGGAAATCAAAACATTTTATGGCTATAAGTTACAGGCATAGTCGGAGACTGCCAAGGGGCTGGTGTAGTGTTTGGAGCCTCTTTTTGTCCATGTCCAAGACAAGCTTGTTCCTGGCCCACAACATCTCCAACCTTCAACAGATTAGAAAGATGAAGAAGTTGTAAACGACAGCCGAGTTTTACTCAAAAATTCACTCCAAAGATCTGTACCGTCTAGGGACCTGTAACATAAGTAAGGAACTCAGAGGATTTAAAAATTCTGGGGATGTCACTTAGCAACTACAAATCACATATCATGTTACAGGGGGAGATAAACTAGAGGATAAGATTATCATAAGAATACCGAAGCCAAATACAGTGAAGGGAGGAAGCAAACTAGCTTTAAACCAACCCCGTGGCTTGCCCCCACCCAGTACCTCCAAACACCCAGAGGCAGGGCAGGACAGGCGGCTCCAGCACCCAGGAGGATCCTGGCGGACAGCTGTGGAGGGTTGCCATGGTGCTCTTCCTGTGGGCCTGTGGGCCTCTCACAGCCATGGGAAAGTGGAGAGACTGTGTGCGCGCCCTGCCCTGGCTCCCAACGATCCCCCTCCACCCTCCAGCGCTCTTCTTCGCTCTGCTAATTAGTATCAGAAAATGTTAAAGGACTTAAATTGTCCGACAGATGAAGCCCCAGTACAGGAGAGGAGAAGGGTCTGGAAAGGGCTTGGGTTTTGTTTTGCTTTGGTTTTTTGAAGAGAGAAGAGGATAAAAGAAAACCAGCATGCTCCTTCTCCTCCTTGGTTTGAATCCATAGACCCTAGCGGGTTTCGAAGATGAGATTATTCCCTCAACGGCCACTTGAATCTACACGGCTTAATACATGTTTGCTCTCAACCACCCAAAAAGGGATCCGAGGGATCAAGTGGACTGAGCTTATGCCCTTGAGTTTTGAGCATGAGAGAGATGAGGAGGAAGAGAAAGAAAGGACTAAAGAGCAGCTTACAGGATCACTTTTTATCTAAAGTGTTTAGGACCCAAAGATGTGGATGATTTAAGCAGATTGCTTCCTTGGGTGTCACCACAAAGGCCGGTCCTCTCCACGGTGTCTCCGGACCAGGTTTACCAGGCTGGCTGGATGAGAAACTTTGCTGAGACACTAGATAGGTCTATCCTTCTATGTGTCGCCCTGGTGAGCACATTTGATTTGCATCTCCCCAGGAATGGGGTATGTTGACCTGAGGAAGTACCCACCGAGGCCGTTATACATCATAGAGTGCTTTTCCCAACACCTTTCCCCATTTCTGCACAGAGGGAGCCGATGCCTCTTTTCTTTGGTGTTTTCTTACATGACCACCCATTTTGTTTTGTAGGAACTTGGAAGCCTCTACTGCTGAAAGGGGGAAAACCTAGGGCTGCAGAGATTTGCAGAAAGAGAGAGAGACAAAGGAACAAAAAAGGAAATAAGCTACGCTTCAGAGGGCAAGGAGTTGGGGGAAGTGGAGAAGAAAAAAGTGAACCATCTTTGGCTGGACTTACCAAAGTTGCAGGCCTGATGCCTTTTTTCCTCTTGCTGCTTGGCTTACCAAGAGAAAATGTCACTGGACAGGGTCCCAGGAGGTTCCCAAAGATAAGATAAGGAGCCTAACCTACCTTACTTGTAGAACACCTTTGCAGGTTTGCTGACCATCTTCGTGAAAAAACAATTTTCAGGACTAGTCAGAAAGAGGTATGGAAAGAGTTTTACTGCAGATTCAAGCGTGCTCTCAAAGGAAAAGAGTACAGTGGCGAGAGAGAGAGAGAGAGAGAGAGAGAGAGAGAGAGAGAGAGAGGGAGGGAGGGAGAGGGAGAGAGAGGGAGAGGGAGAGAGAGGGAGGGGGGAAAGAGAGAGACAGAGAGAGATGTTGTTCACTGGAAGAGGGAATATTTATACCTTTCTTGAAAGGGTGGAAACCCCAGAAATATGTGGCCCACCCCAGAAGGTACTGGCTCATTTTGCAGATACGGGCCCAGTTTATATTGTTTTCATTTCAATTAAGCAATTTAAACATTCTTTGAACTCTCTCCACCTGTTCCTTCATTTTAGGATCAGATTCCTGCTCCTTACTTCTTTAATTAAGCCAATTTATGGACGTTCATTATTCCTGAGGAATCTGGGATGTGAAGAGATTGGAAGGAAAGGCCCCTCCATTTAACCAAGGGAATGCTGATGTGGATCACCTTGGGTAACTTTGACTGGGTCCTGGAAGTTGTAGTCTTTTTTAAAGTATCATTTTTAGTTACGATTTTCCTTGTCTCCTTTTTACCTATCTTTATTCTTCTATCCTACCTCAGTTTAAATGATGGACAGGCAAATTGTGAAGTTCTGTAAAGTAGGAATTAAATTTTCCTCTTATTACAAACATGTGGTCTTTAGGTAAATGAAGATGCCAACACACTTCCCAAAAGGTAACAGAGGTAGACTTGAAGCCCGTTTTCCTGATGAGCCTTAGATTCCTCCCATATAAATTGGGTTAAACAAGAAGGCTGATTCAGAGAGCTGTTGACAAGCAAATGGACGTTTGTGTCATTCCCATCACAGCAAGCACTCAACTCGTGTTAGCTGTTGTATTCCGTTACTGTAGTTAATACCTATTGAGGTCTCAGCTTGCACCAGGCCTTGGGACAAGGACTTTACTCAACTCCCTGATGTAAAAAAAATCTTTTCCCATCTAGGGCACTAGAGATTCAGCCTTTACACTGAGCTTTACACTGAGCTCCATCCCCATCCCTTTTTAATTTTTATTTTGAGATGGGCTTTTTCTAAATGAGGCAGAGATTTTTAAGCAGTTTTATGCAGTTGTCACACAGCTGTAGGACTGAGATGTGAACCAAGAAACTCTGATCCAAACCTCTTGTGCTTAGCTATTATAACTACACAATGGTACCTCTTAGGTCATTCTGTTTAACTCACGGCAGATCCGCAGATCGGCAGATCGGGTCAGTGATTAAGAAAATTGGCAGCAAAAATTCAAAACAATGGGGAACAAGTGTTTCTAATCAGGGCTTGCATTTTTTTTTTCTTTTTTCTCAAACAATAAACACCATTGGAAAAAGAACAAAACAAACAAGGAGACATGCATGCCCTTATACGAGTAGACCCAATCCTTCCCAGGAGAGAAGCAAAAGAATCCCCACTCTTCGGATTTGAAGAGGCGAATCAAAATATCACAATATAAATAGCCATGACATACTAAAACAGTTCATCTTGATTAGTATTTGAGGCAGTAGTAACATCCTGTGTGTGTAGAAGAGTCGCTTAAGTACAAATTCAACCTTGTGCAGGGCAATTTTGCAATGTACATCAAAAATGCTCACAAGCATTTCCTCTGCTGAACAATTCACTTCCGGGAGTGTATTCTATACAAAGAAATGCTCCCTTAAATCTTATTTAAATTAAATATTTGAAGAAACCTAATGAGGAACTTTTTATACATAGGGTCATATGAATAGTTATGGAATAAAAAGAGAATTTTGCTTTATTTTCTTTGAGTTTTTCTGTGTTTCCCCGATTCTCTGCATTTAGCAGTCATTAGCATGGTACTAGGGAAAGATAACAATATTATGATAAGTAGAAATGTTTATGTTAGTGTGAAAAACTATTTCACATCTGTATTAGATAAGATTCTAAACTACGAATGACAGAAAGCCCAGCTCAGAATGCCTTAGTAAGGAGCATGTTCCAGTCTGCATGCTTCAGGCATGGCCAGATCCAGGCCACACTCGGGATTGTTAGGACTCGGTTCTTCCTCGGCCTCTCTTTATCTCCTGTCTTTCTTTCCTTTCCATTGCTACATTTCCAGGAAACTTCTTCCTGGGTGGTAGCAAATGTGTCCACAGAGACTTTTCTATCCTCCTCCCTCTGCCAGCCCAGCCGATTGTCTTCTCAGTAAGAGTTAAAATAGAGGTCCTCAGTCTTATTTTCACCGGCTGTCCTGGGATCACTTACACACCCCAGATCCAGTGAAATGCCCCTCTTTGTGCTGTGCCTTGGCTAGTCGTACCCAGGCCACACTGCCACCGCTGGAGCCAGGAAGGGGTGTCGCCAGGGTGGCATGGAGGCAGAAGGGGGCCAGGCTGCTGCCTGGGAATTCAGTGGGGCTCCATAAAAACAGAAGAGGGGAGGAGCCAAAGCACGGCCACAAGGAAAGAAAAACACACGGACTACAAGTTTTCAGATTCTTTTGATTCTGGCTGAGGAAAGTAGTCTCTGCCTTGAAACACTTAAACCTCTTCTGGTCCCAAGTGACAGAAAGCAAAGATAATTTATTAGCTCACATAACTGTAAGTCTAGAGGTAGAGGGCTTCCAGTGAGTCTAAGCCACTCAGGATTTGTCCCTTCCCGTCTCTGTGGTCATGACAGCTCCACCCGAAGACCCCGGTAACTAACCAGGCTCTCTCTCTCCATGGAAGTTGCTCTGGCAGTAGCATACCTCACAGCCCCACTCCTCACCAAATGTGACCAGGGAAAGAGACTGTTATTTGGTGTTTTCTGTACAAGGCCTTACGATTGTCTTCTCTCCTTTTAGCCTGATTAGATCATGAGCTCACTTAGGCAGCTGGGTTGAGGACTAAGCTATGTGGATTGGCTTGAGCTAAGCAGAGTCCATTTCTGGGCAGGACCAGTCCCATCTAGACCACCAGTGAGCATGGAGTGACTTCCCAAGAAACATGCAGGGGGCAAAGAAGGGCTTCATGCTGCAGGGAGAACCAACAGATGTGCAGCCCAATTCTAGAGGAATCTGACATGTTTTAGTCTCTAACTATTGTTCATTTGTGCATGGGAAATATCTATGAAAACACTTTTCTGCTTATAGCTCAGTGTATCCTTGCAGATCACTGACAACTTATGTGACTAAACGAAGTGTAAATTTATCACAGGTCTTCAATCACATGTCAATTTTCAACCTTTCCAATGGGCCACTGTTTCAAAGAAGGTGGAAAGGGTAAGATCCTGCTAAAGGCCTCCAGCACCCTCAGGCCACCTCTCTTCTCTATGGAAACCCGAAGACGTTATTTTTTTAAAAAAACATTTTTTTAAAATGTATTTTCATGAAACTTTGTTTAGGGAAACATACGGAGCTTTGAAATGTCAGCACACTGGGAGGAAAAGCAGGAAGTGTAGAGAGTTTTGTGCTTCTGTCTCTTTTATTTACAGAGTGGGTTCAAAGTCGTGTTGGGTTAGCAAGAAAAACAAACAAAATGATCCAGGTCTGCTCCGGGTGACATCTGTCCACTGGGACAATCACTAACTTTTAGTTTCAAAAGGTTTTCTATAGATGGGACTGGCTAGTAATGAGATGTGTTTTTTCTGCCTCTAGAAGGAAATTGGAAGGATGCTTTGAGAGCCAGGCTCCTCAGTGGTAAATAAATGTCTCCACCAGAGAAAGCAACAAGCAAACCTCAGTAACTGACAGCTTAAGTGGGGGAGAAAACACCAAGGCTAATGTCACTGCAAATGAGGGACAGCTTTGAAGATTCGGTGGTTGAGAATGCTGCTCACAGACGACAGCAGGACTTGGCATGCGACATGACTAACTGATCTGTTTTCCCACGTGGCAACTGCTGCAGAAAAATTCCCCATCTTGTCTTACATGAGTCAACAGAAATCTGCAAAAGTGTCATAAAATGTCAGTGGACACATTTCTGCCACCAGGGCCTGCAAGAGGATGATGATAGAAGTGGAGGGAGGAGAGGAGGGAGGAAGGAAAGCGGTCCTCCTGACACACACAGAGAATGAGTACCCAGGTGGCCTGTGGAGGATGAGCGGGGTGGGGGCAGGGGACAAGGACTTCCAGCTCCACTGCAGAGAGCTGAGATGACTTTCTGACTCCTCGCCGCAGTTCAGGACGTCCCAGCAATCCCAAACTGATCCAAGACCAGCTATCAAATGGGCAGGAAAGTAAGACTTCATTTTTCTAATTTGATTCTCACCAGGATTATTTTATCCACCAGACTTTCAAGGTCCAAAACCCAGGTCGCATGAGACTCCAGGAGCCCATATATGTCCTTGAGTCTCAAAAGAAACAATCATCGTTCTAAGCTACTAAGAGCACTGCAAAAATCTAAGTTAATAAGTGCTTAAATAAATGTGCACAAAACAGAATTACATCAATTTCATTAATTGTTGAATTGATTGCTCATAAAAACTTCATTACATTTGAAAACAATTTTAAGGTTAGATTTTATTTCACTTTAAAAGAGTTCTCAAGTGTGTATGATGACTGCTGAGGATCACAGCCAATTGTAAATTAAATGAGTCACTCTCTGCCAAATGATTTCACAAGCAGAATTATAATATTCCTTTGAAAAAATTTCAGCCAAAATTATGATTCGTATGGAAGGTAAGTACATTTAAATAACTTTGCTAAGACGTGAAGAGAGACCTTCAGGAGAAACAAAAGGTGATGAGGACACAAAATTGTTCACAGCTGGCATCGCGGATTGCTTATTTACGTGCGTGCTTGTGAGGGTTCTTTCTCCTGTGCATCACATGGAGACCCTGAGCATCCCCACCCAGATGCCACACAGCTCCAGGCCTCAGGGAGCTCCGAGCAGAATGAATCGTGTCCACTCAGGAGCCAGTCGACAGATATTTATGTGTCTACTATATTCCAAGAGATGATCTGGGCACTGAAAATGTAGCAGGGAAAAGGAATAAATCCCTATGCTGTTGGATCTTACAGTCTAATGGGGGCAAAGACTATCACCAAATAAGTGTGGGATACATAAGATGGAGAGAGTGACAAGGTGAAAAGCAAAGCAGGGAGGAAAAATGATGGGTGTTATAATTTTAGATGCAATAGCCAGGAAGGTCTCAGTGAGCAAAGAACTGAAGTGGGCAAGGAAGTCATGTAGCTGTCTGAGAAAAAAACATTCCAGGTGGAGGGAAAGGGAAATGCAGTGGCTCTTCGCTACGAAATAGTTGTGTAGTTTGGGAACAGCAAGAGAGCAGGGAAGAACAGTGGCTTTTCAGAGGAGCCACCGAGGCCGACACTAGCATTTGGTAAGGTGAAAGAGAGTCTGGGAGCAGACTGGGCAGGGCCTTAAACACCACTGTGAGGAATTTGGACTTTATTCTGCGTAAGACGGGAAGTCACAGGAAGCAAAGGCATGACAGGGTCTGATTTCTAAATTAGCAAGATGGCCATGGCTGCAGTGCCGAGCCCAGGCTAAAGGGGCAGGAACAGAAAGCAGGAAAACCATTTTATAGTTCTGTGACAACTACGGCTATCCAGTGAGATGTAAAGTCAGCTTGGACCACAGAAGGTGCTAGAGATGAGCAGAAACAGTAAGATGCTGGATTCAGTCAGACTCTCAGTTCTTCCCTGTTCTGAGTGGATGCGATGCTCCTCTCCCTACCATCCCCCATTCCATTCAGCGGATGCAGAAGCGGATCCTCAGAGCTGGACAGAGTGGTCCAGGAGCCCAGACCTGCTGTGGGTCCCCCAGTCCAACGCCCACCTTCTCACCTGAACCCCTCGCCGCCAGGGTCCATTTTCCCGGGAGAGAGAACATGTCCAAGATCTAAGCAAGCTGCTCACACACGCTGCAGAGAAAAAAACTAGAACACTTTGGTTCTGGGCTTTTTTGCCCTCATTTCCTGCAGCTGTCTTAGGGGATTGCTAGCTGCGCTTGATGAGTGTCAGTCTCCCGGCATGCATTTCTCTGGGGATAACACAGCCACTGTTTCCAGAAGCACAAACGATTTTCATACGTGTGATCTCAGCCCTGGCCTTCACCTCGAGCCTGACTTCAGGGAGGACACACTTTCACAGAGGCCTTCACACTTTCACATGCCGCTTCCACAGGTCCCAGCACATTGCAGGATGCTCCAGGCAGCCGCAGGCCGGGTTAGCATGGCCCGTAGCAGGTAGAGGAGAAAAACACCCTTCCGGGCTGAAAGTGTAGCTCAGTGGTACAGTGATTGCTTAGCATGCACGAGGCCCTGGGTTTGATCCCCAGCATCACAAAAACAAAGAAAATACATTTTAATCTTCTAAAAGGAGTACACGCCTGTTCAAATATACCCACTTAATATAAAGTGATACAAATGTTAAAAGTAGTCACTCCTACTCTCTAAGGTGAAACCTCTCTTTCTGGCCGTCCAGATTCTATGTGCTCGTAGACTCCCAGCCCTGATACAGGCAGTTTAACAAGTTCCCCAGGTCGTCCTCATGCACCTCATGGTTTGAAAGCCCTCTTGTCCTGGACCTTCCCATTGATGAAAAGCCTGTGTATTTGCATAGAGTTTTGCACACACATGATTTTGCAGAAATTAAACACATAGTCACAGGCACGAAAGGATTCATACAACACAAACCATACATCACTTGGTTTTGACGTAATAATATATCATTGATAACCTTCCCTGTCAGCAGATATACTACCTCCTATTTAAGACAGTTACTTAATACTTCAAATTTGGGAAAATGTGTTGTTTAACTGACTCATTTGATAGGCATTTGTGTCATCTTAGGTTATTTGGGGCTGCTTTTGGAGCTCACCTTGCCCACTCTGTACCTGTCTGCCCTTGGTCAAGTTACAACTTGCTCTTCCTCTTTGTCTATAGGGTGAGGCCATCAAGCATCTCCTCTGATGTGCAGATTGAAAGCATTTACCTATGGAAAAGCGTCCAGCATAGAATCAGTGATTACAGAATAATTGACTTTCAATCACATTCTGACTGGCCTCACATTTTAGAGTCTGAAAATAAGGTATTACAGACAAGCTTCCTGTGTTCCAGCCGGGAAACTGCAGGAGTGTGGCCTGCGGGGGTGGGGACTGCCTGGGGAAGACCTTCCACAATGCAGGGGTGAGGATCGGTGTGACTCCTGCTCTGGCCATTTACTGCCATTTACTGCACAAAAAACCAAATGTAAAATGCGAGACATTTCTTCAAGTTGTGTTGGGCCTTTTTTGTTTCCATTTTTAATTTTGATATAATTTCAGGCATAGAAAATCTGCAATAATCTAGATATTTTATTCATATCCAATAAATGTTAACAATTACATTTATTTTACACGCACGCGTGCTTTTATTGTAAATATTTTTGAGAGTCAGTTGCTGCTAGTATGATCAGTTCTCAGTTTTCGTGGGACTGTCTTGATATTAACACTGAAAATTCTGCATTTGGGAACCTCATCAATACCCTCATCAATACCATGAAAAGCAAAATGATTCGGTACCTTTGCTGCAACCAAAATGCCCACTTACCTGTAAGTACTTGCATGTATGTACTAAAACGAAGAATATAACCACTTTATAACGATCAAAATTCAGATATTAATGTTGATACCAAATAATATTCAATCTATAGCTCTAACTCAGATTTTGCCCATCTTACCAACAGTGTGCTTCACAAATACAAAAACTTAGCTCATGAATTGCATTTACTTGTCGTGTTTCCTTTCTATTCTTCAGTCTGGCTCAGTTACCCAATCTTCATCTTTCATGACACTGATACTTGTGAAGTATACAGAAATACTGTAGAAATAATACGCAGCGTGTCCCTCAGTGGGGGTTTGCTTGACATTTTTTCATGATTAGATCCACATTAGTTTTGCCAGGCATATCACAGGTGCTGTTGATTTATCTCATAGTGAGGTATATTAACTTTGATCACTTGATTGAGGGGGTTTCTGCCAAGTTTCTTCCCTAAAAAGTTATCATTTTCTTCTTTGGAATTAATAAGTAGGCTGTGGGGAGATATTTGGACACTATGTAGATATCCTGTTTTTCATTAAACTCTCCCACTTATTTTCATATCCACTGATGACTGCTGCATGAATCAGTTATTTTTCTGATAGACTGGACTTTCTTTTTGAAAATGTTCAACAGTGGAGAGTTGTTATTAGAAGAAGTTCACATGTTTATGGAGGAGCAACGTAATTACAGATAATTACAGTACAATGTAGCAAATGCTCCATTAAAAAGTTAAAGAAGTGGTCAGCAAGGTACAACCCTTGGATCAACTCTACCTAACACCTGCTTTTGTTAATAAAGTTTCCTTGGAACACAGTCCTACCCATTTGTTTACTTGTCTTTAGTCTGTGACTGCTTCTATGGTGCAATAGCAGTTGAGAAGTTGAGACTGGGAACATATGACCCACGAAGTCTAATATATTTACTGCTTGGCCTTTTCAGGAAAATGTTTGCCAACCCTCCTAGATAAAAGGCCTATGGACAGCACTGTACTGAATTAAACTTCAATTCAGTTTAATTCACACATAGGGATTTTCATCCACTCTGCAGGGTCTGGGGGAGGGGAGGAGACACAAAGTCAATCTAGTTTGTAGTTAGGCTACCACACACGATAGAGGGGTCTTGCCATCTCTTACTTAAGAGATTAATTTTTGTGTGTGTGTAACTATACATTATCGAGAAGAAAGAAAATTGCACCATGTTATGGTAATTAAGTACAATTACCATAATTAGCAGAACCAAAATCTTTGTATATCAAAGTTATGCCAACTTGTATCAAATGTCCTTTTTATTTCTAGCACATATTTGGTACAACAAAACGCCAGGGATCAAAAGAATTTGAATAATTCTCAAAGTAGGTAACATGAACATAAAACCTGTTTTGGCATCAGGGTCAGTAAAGATAAATACTGGGAGGCTAAAAGTATCAATTAGTCATTTGTATGTGAAATAATTTTTATATCCAGATGGTATCCAGTTTGCTAAAGCTCCCTGGCTGGATGAGGCTACACTGAAGGTGTTGCTCAGAAAATTGTGTCTCATGATAGGAAGAGGAAGTTCTGGAAAATCAGTTAAGTCGTCGCAGCACTTTAATCTTGTTGATTGTTCTGTGTGAGGTGGCGAGGCACACCCAGGGTGCCAGAATGAGCAGCTCCAGCAAAAGCCTCAGTCATGAGGCCAAGCTGGTATGATCAAAGTAGGAGACAGAGTTGAATTTCTTTCCGGTGAATTTTGGCCACAAAAACTCCTGAATTTTTCTAAACCAGAGAGTCAATTTCTTATTGGTAAAAGCCATCCATGGCAGAGTCCTGTTCGAAATAGTGTTGGGATGAGAAGGTGAAAAGAGCGTGAGTGTGAGGTCGAGTTCTTATTAAAAAGTATGACCCTCTGGAGAAGTCCATGACCTCAAATGATTACAGGCCGGCAGAAGATGGAAAAGGCAAAGTAGGTTGACCAGAATGAGATTCAAGCACAGAAGTCTCTGCCCAAGGTTGGTACTCCCAGAGGAGAGCTCAGATATTTAGTACAGGCAGCAAAGGATGGCAGGGCCCTGCGGAGATAATAGGAAAGAGGGAAGCTGGCCCTGGGCCTTCCTCTTCTGGTCACCTGGAGCCCCCTCTGGCCTCAGCACAGGGCAGTGGATTATCTGCTTTACATAAGGCAAGTGTCCTTTATGCGGAAGAATTGGGGGTAGGATATTTGGGATAATTAAATATTCTACTTTCTTAAGAGTTCTTGAATTGCTTGTGTTCCTTTAGAGTTTCCCAGACATTTTCACACTCATTGATTTCTTATCACAGAGCATTTGAAATAGGCATTCTTGGCCCCTTTTATAGGTAGGAAAATCAAGGATCAGAAAAGTGAAATGATTTGACCAAAGTGAGCCAATCTTCAGATGCGGGCCTCCAAGGGCCCTCCGACTCAGCACCGTAGTCCACGGCAGCAGGAGAAAGAGTTCAGTGCAGCTGGGTCAAATGGGAAGACTCATGACGGGGCTGCTTACGAGGTGCAGGCAGGGGCAGAGAGCAAACACCAAGGTCGAGGTACTCAGAGGACGGCAACCATGGGGAGCAGTTGCCGCCCCAAGAGCAGATGGCGGAAGGTGAAGGTACGGTGTTGTGAGGCTCGCTGAGTGCTGGGGCTGTGAGAGCCAGGGTGCCTGGTGGAGCTGATGTGGGCTGGAAGGCAGGCAGTGCTAGTGACCTGCACGAAAGAGAGGAGGAAGTAGGGAAGAAACACCCAGCTTCCTTCTCCCTGCACCCCAGGTCTCCGGGCGGTGCCTGCCTCGGGCCCTCCAAGGAGCTCGCCATATGTGTGCCTGCGGGGGACACCAGGCTGTGGAGCACGGAGGAGGAGGAGGGGTGTTATGGAAGGATCAAGGCGACACACAGAGAATAACTAGAACTCCAACCTTCACGAACTTGGATACACCCTAAAATGACACCAAAATTAAATTTGAACATAATTTATGCAAGGTCCGCTCATCATACCTTATCACAGGCCCTTTGGTTCAGATGTAGTCTATAATTCCGAATGTTTTGCTCTCAAGAAAGATACAAATAATGTTTACTATTGTGCATTAACTATGTGTTACATCATGTTCCCCAGCAGGGTCCAGGGCAGGATCCTGTAATAAAGCACACTCATACTTTTCAGGAAAAGGTATAAGGGTTTGCTCTGAGATAAATATGGTCCCTCAATAACTTCTCATTGCTTCTGGTCAATGTTTGCTACCACATGAACTTTGGTACTAAAGTTATCTCCCCAAAAATTGGATTTCAGAGTTTTTAGGATTTTGGAATTATGCATAAAGGGTTATTGACCAGTATTAAATTCTCAGAAGCCATTCTGGGACACTGTGGCATTTTGGGATCATTACAGAGAATGTTGGCTGCCCTTGTATAATTTTTCTTGCACTACTGAGTTTTTATATGTAAATATATTTTTCGAATTCTAGAAAATGGAAATTTACCTTATTTGCTTTCAGAAATTACTAATTTAAAGACAAAAGAGGATGCCAATCCACTTCACAGTAAATCTTTGTCCTGGAAATGATTCACAGCAGGATTCTTTTAAATAGCAAGCATCCTGGTAGCTACAATTTAGCTTTGTTGCCAAAAATAAAAAGTTACCCACTACTTTGCCTGAGTAATCTGGAGCCCTGTGTCAAAGGTGGGCCCCTGAAAGTGAAGAGAACACCTCTTCATCGCCATCCCTGTGAGGGGGTGCGCTGTCTGGACCACCCAGGTTTGGCAGAGGGAAGAAAGGCTTCTGGAATTCTGTGGGGACCTTGGTGGTAATTTTGCTGGCAGGCATTCGTGGTCTCCAAAGCTCTGAAAAGTACAGTTCTCAGAACGACTTAACAGGAAGCCTCACCCAGTACCAGAGGAAGCAGAGGAAGGAAGGAAAGATGGCAGTGCTGAGGGAGGGTCAGCCCACTAAACAATAAGCAAAGTCACCCAGAGCCCTGGGAGTCTGTCTACGTGGGCAGGGAAGCATCTCACCTCTTCCTCTCTGGTTCCTCTAGCGATGAATGAGGTGCTCCCCATCCTCTGGTGGGCTCAGAAAATGGTCTGCCTCCGGACATCCGTCCCGGGCTCCTCCTCTTAGGAACACTTCCTCTCCCTGCTCCTCATCACCTCCAATCGCTTGACTCAACTCTCAGGTCCTTTAACACCTTCCAAGTCAATGCTCTTTCACTTACAAGGAAGGAATTACTGCCATCTTTCCAGCTCAGCCGCCCCCAAAGTGGTTCAGAATTTCCTCATGACACCCACCATGTTCTACCTTATGTTAGAGGAACTGCCTTATTCCTTTTACGAAATTATACATGTTTTGTTCACTTACTACTTTTCCCCCATAAAATCACCAAGCATTTATTTAGAAAGCCTACTCTCTACAGCACGGTGCTGGACTTGGGAGTCTGAAGAAAAGTAAGAGTGCCCGGGTGTTCTGGCGCTTATGGTCTAGTGGGAGGAAACAGACAACCACAGAACAGGGTGTCTGCATGAAGAAGAGGGTCAGGGAAGCCTGAATCCTCAGAGGGGAGCGGATGAACGAATGGTGGGCAAAAAATGTTTCTGCTACAGGGAACAGCATGGGGTGCGCCAGAAACTGGAAGATCAGAATGGACTCCAAGAACTGCAAGTAACTGAGCATGGCTGGTATGGAGAAATTGAACAAGAGAGTCCTGGAGAAAGGGCTGGGGAAAGGTGAAGCCAGGCAGTGAGCCGTGGCCTGGTTCTGAAGGGTCTTAGAAACCTTGCTAAGGAATCTAGATTGTTCAGTCTATGGTACCTTGTAAGTGGCACTCAATTCATGCCCTCAGTATCTTAGGCTAAGTTCTCACTCATTCTGAGACATAGTTTCCCATGCACATAGGCTCATTAGGAGGTGACTCTTGGAAGAACTGTTAGGGGAGTGGTTTGCATGAGTGTCCCCCAAAGACCCATATGTAGAGTAGAAGTTTGCTCCTCAGAGTGACGGCACTGGGAGGCACCCTGGAGCTTCGTGAGGGGGGCTTATGGGAAGTCTAAGGCCATCGGAGGCTGCCTTCCATGTGCATTGCAGAACCCCATTCTTCTCTCTCTAGCTCAGGTCCTGAACCCTCAGTCTGACATGCTCCTTTCACCTGGCACCCTCATTACAGGCCCAAAGCAGCAGGGCTGCCCAGTTTGGGCTTGAACCTCTAGAATGATGAGCTAAATACACTTTTTCTTAAGCAGTCTTCATCATGTATTTCTTTGTAGCAAAGCCAAGATGACTAATGCAGTGGGGAGGTAGGTCAGGAAATGGGTCAGAAAAAGGAAGGCAGGCAGCACAGGATGCGGTGATAAGCAGGTCACTGCTGTGAGCAGCTCGGTTCAGACCTCTGGAAAATGCAGAACCTGCTTTGGAACCATCCCAGCCGAGGACTGAGATGGCCGGGCACTTCCCCCAGCGTCCTGGGTCATTACCTAGGACTACTTTCATGGATCACCATGGGGGAAGGAGTAGGAAACCCTCCAGGCCAACAGCCACCGGGGCTTGACGATGCCTTGGCCACGTATGACGGGTGTGGATGGGATTCAGGCATCAGCTGTATCTGGTTATTTGGACAGAATAAGGTGGGAAAACATGGTGGAGTCAGGGCAGGAGAGATGGCACACTGGAGGGGTAATTGGGGAGGGTCTGACGAAGGCACAGTTCACAGAGTGTGGGCACAGTGAGCGAGCCAGGCCCGGGGAAGCCCCAGGAGCCAGCCTCGGTGGGGAGCCAGGCATGTACCTCCTCCCCCTCAGGTGGGAGAGCTCTGAGGCCTGTTCTGTGCTGTTTTCCAGGGATCTGAACTGGCTCGAGCATCCACGCACCCCACCCATCAACACCTTGTCCCCGTGGCCCTCCTTTTCCTGGCCCACTTTGATACAGATTTTCCTTGTTTAACGACCCACCTGGCTAAGGACTGTTCAGATTTACGATGCAGGAACGCAAGCAGCAGTGTAGCCTCATGGTGGCTTCTTCTACAGTATAGTACTGTCATTTTTGCTGGTTGTACTGTACTGTATGGTGCTGTAGCTTTATGTTCTGTTGCATACTACAGTACTGGAGGTAAGAGTTGCACAAATAAAAGCAAAATCATCAAGCCGGAGTTTCTTTTGACTATTTCTTTGTTGTGAATACTGTAATGTACAAACTATATGCAATTCCTCATTTAGCGACAAATTCATTTTACAACCTGGTCACAGGAGTGTGACTTGGTCTTTAAATGAGGAGTGTCTGCACACCCCTAAACAGTCCTTCTAGGATCCGCTCCCCAGTACCCTCCTTGGTGGCACAGTGAGAGAGCTGGAGCCAAGGAAAAGAGATTACTCAACAGGAGTGTCATCTCAGGCAGAAAACTGCAGCCCTGACAATTTACAGCTTGCTTGGCAGGATGCTGGAGGCAGAAATACTGTGTCCCTTCCCTTGTCCAGTTCACTAGCCTTTCTTGAGGGCAAGAAAGCCCCAGAGCATGGGTGGTCCCAGAGAAGCCTCTCGTAGTGCACAGAGCAGAGAGGTAAGTGGAGCACGCTTTTGGTAGGGCAGAGGAGACCTAGCACACCCCTGTCACACCAGAGTGTAGCTTCCAGCCTGCCCTGTCCAGACAGGTATCTACAGAGCCAGAAAACTCATGGCTTGGTGATGAGCACAGTGTTACCCAACAATACCTTGTGTGTGCACGCTCCTCGCCATTTACACACTTGCAACGATCTTGTCTCCTTCGGGCTCGAAATAACTGGGTCAGCTGGGCAGAGCAGGTGCTAATATTCACTCTCTACTGAGCCAAGAGTCCAAATCTTATCTTTTTAGTCAAAGTCTAGTGTGCAGTACATCGTGTCTTTCCAACAAATAAGAAGTAATTGGTGCGCACTAAAGGCCAAATCAGTCATTTTTACCATAACATCTTTGGGATAGTTTAGTTGGTCCTTGGAGTCAGCAACTAGGCTCTTTGATTTCCGGAGGTCCCGTTTTGTTTCAAATTTCTTAATGATGATGTGACTTAGTGTATGACTTTAGGTGTGACCTGAGGTGGGCATATCATATCTACTGTGGAGCTTCTTGTAAAATCTACTTAGGCAGAGGAGACAGATGGACTGCAATTGTTGACCGCTTATTCCGTACCAGGCAACGCGCGTATGTTACGACTTTGCAGGTGGAGGAATCAGAGAGGGCCCAGAGAGGGCGAGTGAGTTGCTGAGCTTACACAGCTCTCAGGGCAGAGCCAGGAATGCTTTTTGTACCTTAAGGACTCCGAATTCCATATTCTTCCACTCCAATAAAGGTTTCTAATGGATTATTTCTCAGAAAACCCATGCTCCTTATTTTTAGAAACACAACAAACAAGGATAAGCACCCTCAGAGGAGTCATTTTATGGCCCTGATGACGGCATATGATGCTTCCTGCAGAGACTGCCCTTCAGTTCTGTTGTCGTCAGTGGCTGAGAGCCCAGCCATGTGGCTTGTGGTTTACTCACTGTGTTTACCCCCATTCGGTTTCCTTTTTATCAAATTAGAGTTAATATTACCTTTAGGATTGTAATGAGGTTAATGGTACCTGACCAGATCAGCCGTAACTATTTTCATTAGTCTGCATTATCCTATCAACCGGAACCCAAAGACCGGCCTAGACTTGGAGGGGTGGGGGCTGCAGGGGATGGGTGCTTTCCCACCCTGGATGAACTAATAATGCCACACGTGGGTGGGACAGAATGAATTTGCCAAGCAGGCAGCACATTGAGGGGTGGGTGGTTCTCATCAGAAACATATTTTGGTCTGTGGTTTCTTTGAGCCATTTTTGTCTTTGCCAAATGACCCCCTTGGGAAAACGAAGCAGTTCAATATATATAAATAGCCAAGGACTGAGAGAGGAAGCCACAACTTTCCTCAGAGGAGCACCTGGCCAGGTGCACACTCAGGGTTGTCCACCCTGTGGACGGGTTTAAAGGACTTGGGCCACGAAGGACTTCTTCCCTCCTTGGACAAGTGGTGCTTGTCGAATCTTAGGTCCTGCAGAGCTGACCATGGCTGAGGCAGGGTGTGGAAGGACAACTCTGGGTCCCTTCTCTCCCCGGGGATCCTGTCTGCCAGCACCCCGACATGCTCCCTGGTAATGTCATAAGAAGAAGGAGAAAGAAAACATTCCCCTGGTCATGGAAGTCAGAGCACTGTGCAAGGCATCTTTGGTTTCTTCACTCACTCACCCACCAGTTACTGGGTGTTTAAATATTAGTTTCCTAGGACTGCCATAACAAAGGGCTACAAATGGCGCGGCTTAAATAACAGAAAATGTATTCACTCCCAGCTTCGGAAGACAGAAGTTCAAAGTGAAATGTTGGCAGGACCACACTCTGCAGGCTCTCGGGAATGATCCTGTCTTGCCTCTGCTGGCAGTCAGTGGCTCCCGGACTGTCAGCTGCACAGCTCCAGTCTCTGGGTCTTCACAGGGACCCTCTTTCCTCCATGTCTGTACGCGTCTGCACACAACCTCTCACAAGGTTGCCGTCACTGGTTCTAGGGCCTGACCTAGTCTTGTATGACCACATCTTGACTAATTGCATCTGTAGACTCTGTCTCCAAATAAGGACACATTCTGAGGCTCTGTGTGGACAGGTATTTCGTGGGAAGGACACAATTCAATCCTGTACAGGTGACTTCTCCATGCCAGGCACCCTGGCTGTTGGCCTGGATATAAAGATGAATAAGACCCCTCTGATCTCACAGTCCTTTGAAGAGATAGAAACACTTGCCAATCATTGTACTTCCATGAGGTTAATATGAACTAATGTCTTATATTTACTGACCATTTACCGAAGTGTCTGGCACTATTTTAATCCTCTCCTTTTTACAGACTAGGAGAATGGGTTCTAGAGTAAAATGAGCAACGTGCCAAAGGTCCCACAGCCAGTTCCTCTGGCGTAGCATTAGGGCCGGCCTCTCCAAGGAGGTGACGTCCAAGGAGAGACTTAGAACAGGAGAAGGCTGCAGCTACGGGGAGGCTGGGAGGCAGCCGGGGCAAAGACAAGTGCTCCAGACAGAAGGCAAAGCCAGTGCCAAGGGCCTGCGTCAGACACAAGCTCGGCATGCTTTAAGGGAGAGAGGAGATGCTTTGGCTGAGCCCAGTGTGAGGCCCCTGGGAGCCGGGCGAGGTGGACTGGAGGGACTGAGACTGCGCTGGAGAATTTGCATCTGATTCTTAAAATTCAGGTGCCTTGTAAGAAGTGGAGCCCTGGGATGTGATTAATTCTGTATTGGGGTCTCTCTGGGTACGAACAGAGAAGGGACAGTAGAGGGTATGGGCAGAAGTGGGAGAACAGGCTGGGCTTGGGGTGATGCTGACAGGACTTGCTGATGGATAGGGACGGGAGGAGAAATTGCTCACTTTTGGATGGCTGAGGGTGCTCTGGGGGAGGCGGGTGAGATGAGGCAGCTCGGGGATGGTGGCAGGAGAAAGGGCTGGGTGGAATGTGGCTGCTGGGTAGCCTCCGTCTCTGCAGCCACGAATGACTCGGAGCGAGACCAAGTAGGTCGAGAATCCTGCTGGTCACCGATGCGTGGGGCCACAGGACCCCTGTTCCAGACCTGGTTGCCCAGTAGAAAACCCTAGACAGTGTGTTCAAAACACAGATTCCTAGGCCTCGTCTTGGGTCCCTGATTCTTCATACAAGAGGGTCCAGAAATCTGTCGTTTGAGTGCCGCCAACTAGTGGAAAGAAGTGATAGTTTACTTTTACTAAGGTCAGGTCTTTACCTCATTTGTGAGTTTTAAATCTCATAAGAATTCCTCGAGGTGGGTGTATTTCCCGTCCACATTACAGATGAAGACACGAAGCTGAGAGCAGCCAAGTGATTTGCCCAGCCCCATGGCAAGTGCCACAACCAGGGAGGAGGAGCTGTACCACTCCACCTGAAGTCCTGAGTCAGTCCATGAATCTGCCAGTTCTTCAGCCCCTTTCTTCCCTTCTTTGCACCTGGGGGATTTATTTCTTTACTGTCCCTGGCTTGCTTCAGAAAAGCAGCCTTCCTCTTCTTGTCCTGAGGGTAGGTTAGAATATTCAGCCTTCAGTCCATCTCCTCTTTGAATAAATATTTAAAGTGACTTTAAAGTTTTCCTCTTCAATCTTTCTAAATAAAAATAAATTTTGCCTTCTGGACTGTGTCTCCTGCTTCCCGTTTATTTGAGAGCTTCGTGCATGGCATCCAGGGTGAGCGGGGCCAGGAGCTGACACTCCCACTAAACCACGGCCTCTCCTGCCATGCTGGTCCTGGTGCACCCGGTCATCAGGCCATGTTGGAGCGAGGGCCCTGGCAGGGAAACCAGATGCTCCCCAGCACCTCCGTGTTTTCATCTAGCTGGGGTCCACTGGTTCCTTCCAGGGGAAAGGATGTACAGGAAGTCACATCCCAGAAAGACTTCCTGATGTCTACTAACAGAGAAAGGCAGCTGCTTTTTCTTGTCTTCTTCTTCCTCCTTCCCTCCCCCCTCCCTTTCCTCCTCCTTCTCCTCCTTTTCCTCCTCCTTCTTCTTTTGGAGTTACATCCTGGGTCCTCATCAACAAGTCCAATGAATGAGGAATTGAAAACGCTGAGTCAACCTGCCCATTGAATGAATGCCACTTGTTTTCTGGAAAACTCCATCTTTCCTATTTCGGTTTCCTCTCCTCTCATTTCTTTGCCTGTAGTTTAGCTAGAGTTTACCCAGACATACAGAAGTAACGCTTCGCATTCTGAAGGCCCTGCAGAATCTGAAACAAATCGGAGACAGCTCCCTCTCCTCCTTTCCCCAGCCGTCCTTCTCCTCCGTTCTGCCAGCAGCCCCGCCAGCTTGCCAAGAGCCACCCAGGAACAGATTTCCTCTCTAATCTGTCGCATCTGTTCGCTACTCCTACTCCCCGCTCATCCCTCCAAACGCGCTGTTTTCCACAAATGGGCAAGAGACAACTGGGAGCGACACGACAGTCCTGATACCTGTAGCTTCGGCCACTCGGTTTGTTCTGTTTCTTTCTGACACTCAGAGAGGCGGCCGCCTTCATTCTACCCAGCAAGTGACACTTGAGAACTCTTGAGGCAGAGGGTCAGTGCCAAACTTCTGTCCACGAAGCCCAGGCCTTGTCTTCTCACGTTTGTGCTCATGGATTTTACTCCCATGACTTATTTCCATTTATCTGGGAATGGATTCGATCCAATGGGAAAGTCAGGAGGCCTGAGTGGTATTTAGGGCTCAGTAATTGCCTGCTGTGGGGTCCTGGCTCAGGCAATAATCCTTTCTGAGCCTGCATGTCTCCATTTTAAAAACAGGGAGGCATCTTCTAGGCAAGAGCTACGTGTTGGGTACACTGAAATCTGCTCACTAAGCACTAACCTATTTTCTTCTTTCTTCCTTTTTCCTTATTAATTAATTCATCAGTACCCCCAATGCATCTTTGGCACCTGTGAAACCTGTGTAGAGAATTTAGTACTAATCTGCTATAGACTAAAATGTGTGTCACCCGAATTCATATGCTGAAGCTCTAACCCCCAAGGTGGTGACAGTAAGAGGTGGGACCATTCGGGAGGTAATTGGATCATGAGGCCTTAGTACTTCTGGAAGAAGAGACAGCAGAGCGTCTTCTGTCCCTCACACGAGGGTTCACTAAGAAGGCAGAATTCCGCAAGCCACCAACAGTCAATATCAGAAAGCAACAGAACAAAGAGAGCCACCAGCATGGAATCTGCCCTGACCTGCATCTTGGACATCCGGCCTCCAGAACTGTGAGGAATAAATGCCTGTCCTTTAAGCCACCAGCCCACGGTATCAGAGCAATGCCAGCCGACTAGGACACTGCCTTCCACTGTTTCTAGCCATACTCCTATATCATGTGTGAACATCACTGTACATTTAAAAGACACATATAATAAGGAGTTTGCCATGATCTTTTATCTATCATCTAGCTATCATCTATCTATCTATCTATCTAATTTTGCTTTATTCTTCAACATCCAAAAGAATCACTGTTAATTCACCTGATTTAATTCCAATTTATTCTTTTTAATGGCCACTTATAACTATGGTGCAGCTGTACTATAATTTATTCAACCATTCCCATGTCTATGATTCACTTTTGCCATGCTTTACAATATAGTACATATCTGTGTCTTTAGGTTTTGAAGCTTCTATTCCTATAGGATAGATTCCTGGGAGTGGGATTCCCGGATCACATACGTATGTATTTTAACCATAAAAATGTGGCCATATTGCTTTCCTAAAAGACAGCGTTAATACATATTTCCAAGCAGAAATCGACAAAAGTCCCCTTGTTCTCTTTAGCAAGAGTGATTATCGATCTCTCTCATTTTTCCATCTGATCAGAGTAAACTGATGTATCATTGTAACTTTACGGGCGGCCTCCCTGATTGTACATGCACTTGAAACTTTTCATACATGTGTTGGCTGTTAGTGTCTTCATCTGTTCAGTTGCTACTATAACAAAAGACCTTAGACTGGGTAATTTATAACCAACAGACATTTTTTTGTTCACAGATTTGTAGGCTGAGAAGTCCAAGATCAAGACACCAGCAAATTTGACATCTGCTAAGGGCCTGTTCCTCATGAATGCCTTCTTATATGTTCTCACATGATGAAAGGGCTGGACAAGCTCCCTCAGCTCTCTTTTATAAGGGCACTAATCTCATTCATGGGGATGGAGCCTCATGACTCGATCACCTACCAATGGCCCCATCTCTTAATATTGCTGCCTTAGGGAGTAGGCCTCAACATATGATTTTGGGGGTAACACATACATTTAGAGCATAGCACTTAGTTTCTGCAATCTTTTCCAAAACAAAAGTTTTATTTTTATCTAAGCAAATATGTATAACTCTCCTGTACAGCTTCCACATTTCTAGTCCATTAAAAAGCTCTCACCCACCTTAAATTTTTCATGTGATATTCTAATAAGCATTATTTGTGTTTAAATCTACATGTAAGTCTTTAAGTCACCTAGAATTTACCTCCTTCTGACTAGATAATCGTCACTGTATCATTCTAATTTGCTCATTCTTCTCCTGTGACTTGCTGCCCAGACTAGCCTGGACACGTGCTCAAGTGACTCTACTGCCTCGGCATCTCATAGCTGAGACCACAGGTGCACGACACAGAACCCAACATGAAAAGTCACTTACAAAAAACTTTATTACTTTATTAAGGAATAACTTCTATATTGTGTCATCTTCATTGAGTGATTTTAGTAAGTTCATGGTTTCATGATGGTTTTAGAACATTTCTATCATTTCTAAAAGTTCTCTTCTGCCTCTTTACCATCTAGCCTAGCCAAGCACATATTTGCTGTCTTTCTGAATTTGCCTTTTCTAGATATGAAAAAATCACTTTTGTTCTACTTGAAACTATAAATAGGTCTTTTCAACATTCTCTGTTGTGTTCCATTGATTTATTTATCTTTCAACCTAACATGAACCAAGAATATGAAGAGTTTTAAAAAAGAAAATGCAAATGGTTCTTAAATGATGCTCAGCCTCACTCTTAATCGGAAAAAACAGTACAAATGAAAACTATGCTAAGATGCTATTTTTCGCCTCTTAAATTGGCAGTAACCCAGAAGTTTTATAACACACTCTCTTGATGAGGCTTTGAGTGAACACATTCTAATTCATTGCTGGTTAGACCATAATCCCTTGGGCTGACCCCCTAGGTAAGGCAGTTTGGCAAAATTTCAAATGCATATTCCCAGCAGTTCTACTTTTGGGAAATTATTTTACAGATATATTTTCTAGAAGATATATATATTTTGCATCACTGCTAGTAATAAAATATTAAAAATAACTTCAGGGGGCTGGGGATTTAGCTCAGTGATTAGAGTGCTTGCTTTGTAAGCACAGGGGCCTGAGTTCGATCCCCGGCACCACCAAAAAAAAAAAAAATAGTAAAAATAACTTCAGTATCCATCAACAGGGGACTAGTTAAATTCATAAAATAGAAACCTTCAGCACTTATATAATAGATAACAAGAAAGCTCTTTTTGTTCTTACTACTGTCTCAGAGACTTATGTTGAAACAAGATTCAGTGTGTGATATATATTATGTTTTGTACAAAAATAAGGAAAAACAAGATTCTGCATTTGTATCTGCTGGTATGTGTATAAAGAAACTCTGAAAGGATACATATGTCAGGGAGTGAGAGAGAACAAAGCAGATGTGGGACATAGATGGAAGAAATATTTTCACTGTATACTCTTTTTAAAGTTTATTTTAATATTCTACTAAATTTGTAACTATTCAAGATTTTTCTCTTAGTTTTTCCCAGACATTCTTGCTTCCATATGTTTTAAGACAATTGTCCAAATCTCACCTTCCCAATCCTGCTGGAATTCCAATAGTAGTTGTGTTACATTTATATCGTCTCTTAATTTTGGTAGAATGGATTTTTAAATTATATTGTCCTCTGGAGTAAGACAAATACTTTTCTACCTGCTAAGCTCTTGTTCTAGATCTTTGATGTTCTAATTCCGTGTTCATATTCGATTTATGACTAGTAAAGGTATTCTTTCTTGTGAATGAAACATATTTCCCATTCTCTTTTCCAAGTGCTTACTTCCAGAAGGGAAAACACATCCAGCTCTACTAACACTTATAAAATAGTATTTTATAAAATGATCTTGGATTTTCTAGGTAGATGACCACATCATCAATACAGATAGTTTAGATTTTTTCAATTTTTATAGCAGTTATTTTATATTTTTGTCTCAATGAATTTATTAGACTCTAAAGACAATATTAAATAATAATGATTATGATTTTTAAGTTCTTGATTTTAATAGAAGTGGTTTTAGCACTTTGCCATTTAGGTTAATATTAGGTTGAGCCATATGAAATTGTTGTCTTAGAGGTCTAAGAAGCTGAACATCGGTGAGGTCATCTGATTCCATATACAGTACATGCTTGCTCTTGGCTTCCATACCTATTTTACATAATGTTTTTATTTGAAACAGCTGCTAAATTTTATCAGATGTGACTCGATTTTATGATTCTTTTAATATTGTGGTACAGTAAGTCCTCAACTGACTAACATTGGAGTTGGGAACTTTCACAGATATGAATGAACCTCACATTAGGAACATTCATAGATGCAAACAAATCACAGAAGTAGCTCACGTGTCTGCCAGACATCGCCACAGTCGTGCTGCTGTGTGCTGACTGTACAGTAACACAGTATAATTGGGGGCTTATGGTATTTTTGTGTGTATGTTTGTTTTTTCTATGCTTTACATTGTATATTTATGTCAAAGGTGTATTATACTCATTTTGTCAGACTTACGAAGGAATCCAATTTATGAATGTTCTCTCAAAATGAAACCCATTCATAAGTCGGGGAATTATTGTACACTCTTATATCAGCGACTCCAAAGAACTATACTTCTGTGTATTCCAACTCAAGTGTTCCCATGACTTGAGACATGCATGTGACTTCAGTTAACTGAACATTGACTAAATGTGATGCAATCAAAACTTGTTAAATGCTTGCACAGTAGAATTGATCCTCTTGGGAGCCCACCCAACACTTTGAGCCTGATTCTGTGCAGTAATAAAGCTTGGGCCATTCTACTTAATCATGAGAGGCCAACTTGGATGTTCTAGCACCAGCTAAAATGTCCAAGACAATCACATAAGTGACTCAGTTATGCTATTTGGAAAAGAACCACTCAACTGAGCCCAGCCAAACTATAGAACCACAAGGAACAATATCTTGTCATTGATTTATGGCACAAGGCTTTGGGGTCATTTGCAATGCAAAAGAGGACCACTGGAAAAATATTTTAGTAATGAATCATATTGATAGATTTTTGGATACTAAACTACTTGTGAATTTTGGAATGAATCCTAAATCATAAAGTTATTATTTAATCATGATATTACTATATGTTTAATTCATTGCTGGATTCTATTGGCTGATTTTTAATTTTTGCATTTATATTTAATAGATTGATTTTTCTTTTCAAATATTGAATTACAGAGCTATCTATATTTTTATATAGCCTAGAATTATTTAAGCAACATTTTAATTATCCATACCTAAAAGTTAAAACTCAACTGTTACACCATCTGGGACTAGTCCGTTTCAATGTTGGTTTTAAAGTCATCTTTTCTATATCCTCTATAGTTATTAATATTTATTTGATTTTTCTGTTCATTTATGATTACTCTTGATATTTAACCTAGCTTCTCAGACTAGGACATGTATATCATTTGCAGAATATGCAGGAAAATAGGACAAATACAGCATTCCCTGAAGTATTAATTTTACTCAAAGATTTGGGGAAAATAGATTATTTGTAATTTTAAACAGATATGGATGCCTTCATGTACTGTATTTTATGCTTTTTAGTTGTTTACTCGTTGATGACTTTAAATTCTTCTATATGTGTGGTTGTACCTCTTTTTTCATTTTAAAACTTACATGTTCTTGCTCTTTATCATTAATAAATCTCATGTAATCTATTTTTAGTCCTTTAAAATAATTAAAATTTGGATTTATTTATTCTTTCATTCTTGTATTGATTTCTATTATAATAATAGTTTTTATCTATTATTTTCATCTTCCTAGTTTGTTCTAGCTTATTGTCTTACTTCCTAAAAATTCGATTTCAAATTTGAAAGAACAAAATAAACCTGACAATTAAGAATAACAACAATAAGTCTTGGTTATATATGAATTTTTCCCTTAACAGCAAATTGAAATTAGTAGTTTGGAATGCATGTGTTTATTTCTTGCTGCTCCTGCATCATGCATCCACCTTCTTTTTGGTAACAGAACATTAATTTTTCTTTGTGATAGCTGCTCCCACCTCCTGAGTCTATGTGATCCCACCTCTACGCCCGTACTACAGGCCTATGAGTACAGAGCTTTATATCTGTTGGGTGATTGACCCAGAAGTGGACATATGGCCTGAAACAAGCCAATCAAACATCCTCTCAGGGCTTGCTACTACTATTGGGAAAGAGGCTCTGTCCTTCTGAGATTTTTATTACTATGAAGTAAGATTATTTGGAGCTGCCATACGCTGTCTCCAATGCCACTAGAAAGCCAGCCTGATAATGAAGCCAACACAGAGAAACACAGAGACATGGATCCTTACTGACCTAAATTGTACCATTGCTTACTATGTCCGGAGCTGATTCACCGTTTGAACATTCTCACTATGTGAGTAAATTTCCACTTCTGTTTAATGAGTTTGAGTTGGGCTTCTGTCCCACATCATAGGACCAATTCTGAGCGACAGAGACCACATGGTGTCATTTTTTATATGAAGCAGGTCTCTTGGCAGACAAGGTCAAGTCATTTTAGGCCTCACTTCTCCAGCTTTCCCAGATGCAGCCCTCATTGTTCCTGAGTCCTTCCTTTGCAGTATTTCTGGGGAAGTGGGACACACATAGCGTTGTTTCCTGAAGTATTAATTTTACTCAAAGATTTGGGGAAAACAGAATATTTGTAAATTCAAACAGATATTCTTCAAAACAAAAGGGAAAATCCATGTATACCTTTAAGAATTCAGAGAAAATGTATGCTTACGGCAGGCTGCGTTAGCACTTAATGCCAGATTTTCTGGTGGCATACCAGCATGCGGTCATTATTCCCACTGAGGAAAGCCTTCTCTTGATCCCATTGCTCCCTCCAGCTGTATCCGCCTAATTGGCTTCTTTACAACACAGTTCACTTAACAGATGGTGTCTAAATTTATTGCGTCCCCTCCTCCTTACCCCATCCTCTCCTGAACCACTCCTGCTGGTCTTTTGCTCCTATTTGGTTCTGTTACAGTCCTAGTAGTTTTCACGTTACTAAATTCAATGGCCAAATTTGTTCCTTCAGCTTATTTGACCTCTGCAGAATCGGACATAGTCTATCAACCATTTCTGGAAACACTTTTCTCGTGGCTTCCAATACCCATATTCTCCCAGGGTCTCCTTTTCAGTCTCTTTGGCTGGTTCTTCTCATTTCCCAGACCACTTAACTCGTCGTCTGCTCTATCAATGTTTTCTGGTCTATGATCTCAGCCAGTCTCACAGCTTTAACTACCGTCTGAATGTTGACACCCTCCAAATGTGTATCTCTGGCCTGGACATTTCCCCTGAACTGCGCACTTGCCATGTGCACTTGGATGTTCAGCATGCATCTCAGATTTACTACATCCAGGAGGGAAACTCCTCATCTCCCTTCGTCAAACAGCGCCTGTCCCACTTCAGTATATGACAACTCTTTTATATTTTTAGTCTTTAAACACTGAGTTATTGTCGATTCCTTTTGTACTCTTAGACCTGATCTCCAATCGTCGGAAAAGTCCTCTGGCTTTATGTCCCCAATATCTGCAGATATATACATTCCACTGGTATGGCCTAGCCCAAGTTGAATCCTCTGTCATATCTTGTCTTGGTGTCCTGGCTTCCGCTTTGTCTGCCTTGGCCATCAACCACCCAGCAGCTAGAGTGTCCTTTCAATACATATGCCAGACTGAGCCATTCCTCTGCTTGGACTCCTCCAGTGGCTTCACGACTTGCTCATGACAAAAGCCAGTCTTCACGCGGTGGTCCCCAAGGCCTCCTTTATCCTGGACTTTTCTTACTTGCTGCACACCAGCCACACTGGACTCCTTGGTGCCCCTCATACCCAGCAGCTTGGTCCTGTCCAGATTCCGTCTTCCCGGTTCCACACATGCCTTGTTCCCTTGTCTCCTGATGTCTTGGTTTAACTATCACTTTTCAGTGAATCCTTTCCTGGTCATCTTGTTTAAAGTGATATCTTCCCAACCTACTCCTGATATCTACTATTACTGTTTCCTGGCTTATTTTTCCTTATATTTATCACCATTTAATACAACATGATCTAATTTTTAATCATTTATTCTCCAGCTTCATCTTAATGTAAGCTTCAAGAATTATTTTTTTAATTTTTGCTTCTTTTGATCACCATTGTATTTCCTTGTTTGTCCAGGTGCTCACAAATGTTTAAATTAATTGACTCAATCATTAAAGAATGAATGACACCAGTGCGTTCTCCTCCACCACTACAACTCTTCCCTAGAAAAGCCTGAGATTGTCTGTGGGAAGCAGCCGAAAGCCACGCAGGGTTTGGAGCAAGGAAGAAATGAGGGACAAGGAGGGGAGCTGGAGTGACAGCCCAGGGGAGATTGTGCAGGGAGGGGCCGGTGAGGACAGGAGGTCAGGGGTCATGAGCAGGGTGGCCACCAGAAACCACTTTAGTTTCTGGTGGCCACCCTGAAACTAAACCACTTTAGTCAAGATGAGAGCTAAAGATGACTTTGGAGTTTACAGCTAGGTGACTGGGACAGAAGGACAGAAGTACAAGACAGTCACCAGCATTCAGAGCAGAAGTACTACAGAGGGAGGCTCAGTTGCCAGCTTCATTCATTCACTTTCCCCCAATAAGCATTTTATATTTGAGTGGAAGGGTGGAAATTTATTTTTGCGTAAATACCCCATTGGGTTGGAAAATAAGTTGTCTGTCTCTCCAGAAATATATCTTTTTGAGGAAAATGGTGGAGTTGTGTATTTCTTCAAGAATACAGGAATGCACTAAGAAATAACTCAACATATTTTTCTATAGTGCTATCTGCTACCTCCCAAACTATACAGTAAAAACATTTCTAATGTTAACTTGGTGACCTAAGAAACAAGACTGTGGCCAACTGCCTTTGCAACTCCTAAAAAGAATTCTGTCTCAATATCTATCTATCACGATACTAGCAACTATGTATTTAGCTCATTTATATATATTCCAGCCAGTGCTCTAGGCGCTTCATATGTTAATTTATTTAATTCTTACAACAACCTCATAAGGCAGGCGAAGTGCTGTAAAAATCCGCCCTAAATTTTCAGTATCTAACCCTAATAAACGTTTATTTTTATTCAAGTAATAGTTCAGTGGAGGTGGTAGCAGGCAGCCTTCCTCATGCTGATTCAGGGCCAAGGCTCCTTCCCTGTGGTGGCGCCATCATCCCACACGACTCCAGCCCACCCCCCTACCCGACCCGAGTCCTCTGAGGCACCCTCAGTCAGCAGGTGTGATAAGGAGGACATGGAGGATCAGTTTTTATGGGCCATGTCTGGAAGTGATACATCACATCCCCTCACATGCCACTGGCTAGAGAATTCAATCACACGACAAACCTAATTGCAAGGAAGGCTGGGCTGGGAAGAATTGCTGACTGCATGGCCAGGGATGGGTCCTAATTGGCATGTATCAGTTTCTGCCAAAGGCAGGGTACTAGCATTCTGCTTTACTCCTGGGAAAACCAAGTGCAGAACAGCAAGAAACTTGCCTACAGGGAAATCAGTGCAGGTGATAGAGCCAAGCTGTCAGTCTCCGGAGTCCGGGCGCTTTATCATTGTAACTATGGTGAGGATCCACTGATCCACTAGGTCAGTCTGAGATGACAACAGACGATCCAAGTAAATGAAAGGGGAAAAAAAGCAAGAGTGCACCCCCAGACCTCCCACCCCAGGATGCTCTCACGATCTTGCTCTTCCTCCCCAACAGGCCAGGAGCTCAGCAGTTCCATCCTCCCAAGTGCCGGGTAATTAGGAAGCAGCCTCAATAATCCCCTAATGGCCAGTGCTTGTCACCAAGAGCACTTTGTCCCCTTAACATGAACCCAGCATGACAGAGGGGCCAGGCAGGGAGAGGTTAGCTGAAGGAGGAGAGGGGCTGGTGGCGTGAGGGCTTTCAAAGTAGTCTCTTGCGACACATTTTAATTTCTGTCTGGGGGTCACATTCAGAATGTCAGTTATTGTGGGCTCCCTAATGGGGCTAGGGCAGCAGAGAGACCCCTGAGGACTTTGCCCTGCTACCCGCAGGTGGTGTGAATTTGAACTAATCACCGACTTGAGACCATGTCAAATACAAAAGGCGATAGACAAACATGGTTAATACTGAAAGTTTAAAAAGTTACCACAGTAAAGACACGGTACCATTAAGCCCCCTCGAAACACCTCCTCTCTTCAAACACACTGACCTCTGGCTCTTCCTCAAAGTCAAAATGACCATGAGAAGTAAAAGTTTTCTGTCGATTCAGAACCGGAGGCAGCCAGGACAGCACAACTTAAGACACTCCGCGGAGAGTCTTGGAACTTCCAGAACTGGCTTTACAAAGTGGCAACAAGGAAGGAATACTGTACAAGTTTCTGAAAACAGGGGGAAGTGTTCTGAGGAGGATTAATGGCACTATATCTTCTACTGGAATCAACTGTTTCAATTTAAACACAGCGTATTTTTTTGACCACACACGAGGGACTTAAATGTATCTGATTAAAAGTGTCCTCTCCCCTCAAAAGGCACACACCGGCCTAATATTGCAGATGTTCGCCAGAGGAGCATTCATTAAGATCAGGTGGCCTGCAGTCACTTTTAGCCCTCGGGCCCTCCTTCCAAGGCACAGAAGAAGGAGCCGCTCCCGGACTCTGCTGCCTCCCGCGGAAGGGAGCCATCCACGCAGCCCGCTTCCCGGGTCCGCCTGCCCGCCGCGCGGGGTCAGAGATCGCGCCCCGGAGCCCACCGCCAGCCGCCCGGGTCAGCTGGCTGCAGAGCCGTGAGAGGGTGCCGAGTCCCCCAGCGCGGAGCCCCTGCGGATTCACAGGCAGCGTTTACTTGACAAGGGCGGCTTAAGGGCCCTTTGTAGCACCTAATCTTTCCAAATCACTCGCTTCTTAACTGTCATCCAAGTTTCCGCCTGCAGCGGCCTTTGGGCTGCTCCCCGGGGCTGGGGGCTGGGGGATGGGGAAGGCTGGCTGCGCGATGGGGAAGACAGCTGCCCTGGACACAGGAAGTCCTCGGCTATATGTGAAAGGTAAGAGGAACTAAAAATACTATTCAAAACTGGGCGCTTCCAAGTTCAGAGGAAGCCCGGATGTTGTCAGGGTCAGGCTGGGGAGGAAAGGAAGCCCGAGGGACACTTCCTACATCGCTCTAAATGTGTAGCAATCCCGCCGCGCTCCAGGGAAAGACAAATCTCCCTCGCACTCAAGTCCTGGGAACGCAGGCCCACGCTGTCTTTCCTGGCCGGGAACCTCCCCTCCAGGGAACATCCTGGTGATCCCAAAGGGGCCTCACCTCTCCAAGTACAGCTTACCTTGCTTCTCCTCCTCCCCGCCCATCTCTGACCAGCCCCTTTCTTCATGCCGGCTCTCACCTCACATCTACCTGCAAGTTTCTCTAGATTGTTACTGATTTAATAAGCGTCGTCCGTCTTTCTTTGAGTGCCTACCATAAGTCAAGTGCTTCCCAAACTATCACATTTCATTCCTTCAGCGAACTTGAAGACAAGTATCATCGACTCTATATTATCATATTATGGACCTTATTTCGTGAGTGAAGAAATGAGTTTTAAGGGGTAGCTATATGTCCTAAAGTCATGTAACTACCAAATGACAGAACACCAACTCCTGTCTAATTGACTCAAAGCCTCGGTGTTGTGCGCCATCCACGCATCCACCTTCCCATGCATCCAGCTGACCATCCACCCATCTACTGTGTTTGTATCTCCCCCAAATACCTGCACGTAGCAAGACATCTCTCTTGCTCCGCCCAAGTCCTCTGTCACTCGGCATTGGCAGCCCACCCTGCGGCCCAGCATGGCACAGACTCTTCTCCTAGTGAGGCATTACTTCGACCAGACTGGGAACTCGAAGCATAGGATCTCTCATAAAGCTTGGCTAGCCCCATTCTTCCCCGAGATTAGATGTTCACTCACAGTTGGAGTGTGATTGAGCACCCCTCCTGCTGTTTTTCGGCAGCTGCGTCCCCAGGAGATCAGGAGGCAGTGTCACTAGACAGCCAGACCTAGGGAAAGCCATTCGAGAAAGGTCCTGAGTCAGTGTTTACCTGAACTCAAAGAAACCCTAGTTTAAAACCTTTTCAGGACCCTTTTCACAGGGAAACACAGCTGTCAAAATATCTTGCCACAAGGATGGAGCTTTACCCTTGAGATTGTAGTCACAGGAAATGCAGCGTTCAGTTTCCTAAGCAAGTTTAATTCTTTTTCTTTGCCCACTTCCATCCCACCTGCCTACCCTTTTATATTACGGTGAGATCTCTGATGCCTGGAATACAAATCTGAAATATGCTTCAACAGCATCCAAAGTGTTATTTTTTAGAAACTCCCGGGAGCCGGGTGTGGTGGTGACACTGGTAATCCAGCATTCAGGTGGCTGAGGGCTGGAGGATCGATCGCCACTCGGTGAGTTCCTATCCAGCCTGGACTCCATAGCAAGACCCCATCTCAACAAACAAATAAAGGCTCCCGAGACCCTGATGCCGTGCTGCATAGAAAGGGGAACCGGGAATGATGAAAGCAGCCGTTGTCTAAAGTCAGATTTGCTCGTGTCCGCCAGGCTGCAGTATTTACAGTCACCAGCACACACGGGCAGATTCGCCGCACAGCTCTGTGTCGGGACACCTTGGTGCCCACCACATGCCCCGTCTAGGCTGTTTCTTCACCCTCGTCCAGGTCATACCTTGTGCATCCATCTCACTGAACTCTACTGTGATCACCTGTTTACTCAAGCACTTCCTGCAGTAGAGCGAGAACTTCTGTAGAGCAGTAACTATTTCGTTGTCATGGTTGTACTGACAGTGAACATTTCGAAATGTTAACTATGACAGACACTGCGTTGTCTGTACTATTGGGCATTATGGACTTGATCCGGTTACACCAATCCTGCCAGACAGGTGCCCTTACACTGTTCAGAGGCTGTTTTATACTCTGGAGTCGCTGGTATGGTTCAGCAAGTCTAGCATATCGTAAAGGCTTTTTTTTAACCCCAAAAAACTATTCGGCAGAGATATTAGACAACCTCATTTTCCCCCTTTGGTACAAAAGAACTTATAATCTCTGAGAAATAAATTTTTTGAACTGAAATGTGAAGATTGCCAATTACATGTCAAAGTAATATCTAGGGGGAGTATGGAGATGAAAGGCAGATGGTCCTGGGTTTGAAATGACCTCTCACAGGCTGTGTGACCTTGAGTAAGTCCCTTTGCCACTCTGAGCCTCAGCAGGTGAAGCAAAGATGATCCCTTTCTCTTGGTGTGCCGGGAGAACTAGGAAAGATAAGGGCACAGTGTCTAGCATGGTGTGTGGCGTGAAGCACTTTAATACATTGTGGTTATTACTATTTTCTTCATGGTCAACACTCATCCTTTACTACTAGAGAGCAATTCGACCTAGAGTTTGGCTCGAATTTGTGCCAATGCTCTTTTTAATTCTCTGAAAATAATTTGCCAGTGTTCGCCAATGCAGAGGACGATTTCTCCTCTCATGCCTTTGGAAAGTGGTTAGTACTTCGAGAAGACTCTTGAGACCCACTTTGGGGGGCTGGCCATGAAGACTCTTGCGCAGGGTCTGGCACGAGAGTGTCACCCAGCGGCCTAGGTCCAGCATGGGGAGGAGCCGAGGGGCTCTGCAGGGAGGGGGCAGCGGGGGTCCCTGCGAGCCCTTGGGAATGTCTCCTGCGCACCTCCGAGACGCACCCCGAAGTGACTTGGGGACGTCCTTGTGAAGGCTTCAGTCGTGCTTCAGGGTGCTCCGGAGTGATGTGTTCGGTTGGTCGTTAACCCGGTACTGCCAGTAGCCCTGAGAGGCAAGATGAGTGCTGCGGCCGGCCTCCTGTGCAAGGACTTGGGCAGTCACAGGATGGCAGTGGCCCAGGAGATAAGAGGCTGCGCTAACAATCTTCAGTGTCTCCCTGCCTTCCCCGAGTGGATTACAGAGCACGGAGATGAGAGCAAAGACTCGGTCTCCGCGATTCTTCCCCAGGCAGCCCGCCTGAGGAAGCCCAGCGGACAGTGGGCTTCTTGGGGACTCTTGCTCTTGCAGTCAGTCACCACTGCTTTGTCAGAGCCTGGACCGAAGAGAAGGGACGGAATCTGTCTCCCCATCTACAATCAGGCTGCTTTCTGTTCCTGATAAGGACGAAGTTCTTACTGAGAATTAAACAAGGACAGAGAGGCAGTTTGAAAGCAAAGCCTTCATGTGACTGAAAATCTCAGCCAGCTCAGCACGCAGCATTCCCCGGAGGAACACATGTGAGCTGAGCTCTGAGCAGGTTCCAGGTGACCGGGACAGAAGCTTCTGAGGGAGCTTTGTGGAGCTGGCAACACCCAGTATGCTGCAGGACCATTTCTTCCAAGGCTGCTCTAGCCACTCCTCTCAGGGGAAATGTGAGCAGCCCCCATCTCTGTAAATGCGACACTGAAGAGCAGACGTCCTGCATTTATTCCTCCTCCTGTCTCGCACTCCGCCCCACGCCACTCGCTCTTATTTTCGCATTGTGTTGCCAGTCTTCACACTTCAGTTCCAAAAGGACGCCCATTTTATTTCTCAGAGAAGTTTATATTTTAAACAAAAGAGGGAAAATAGGATTGGCTAATATTTCTAGCATAATACTGCTCTTTAAAAACACCGCTTTATCTTGGAATATGACATTACAAATTGTTCCAGTCTTGCTAATCTTTTCAAAATATCTTTAAGGAGACCTTTAGTGTGAAACCAGCAGTTTCCCTCCTATGTTCCCATAGAAAGCATTCCTCCAATGCATCGTCATTGTCAGTGAACAGCATCTAAAATCAATCACTCCTCATGTCTTTAATTAAATCTTCAAGTTGGAAACTACATAGTGAGATTCTTTAGTCAAAATAACAAGAGAAAACACAAGCAGGCTTCATTTCTTCTTGTAGCAATGCCAGTTTTCCATAATCCGACCTTCAGTTGACATCAGCGGACCAGAACCTTTCTTCAAAGGCCTGCATATATTTTTATAACCTAGATGCACAAGATGATGACAGAGGATTATCTTCGGTCATTCAAGATCTTGGAACATTCTTTATTACACATGGAAAAAAACAGCCCTGTGGTTAGTCAGGATGTGTCTTTGAAGCTGACTTAAGTTGTCTTTTGCTGTCACAGGGCATGGACTCCAAGTCTAGGATCAGAAGTACCTGCTTTCTTCAGGACCAGTATGTAAAAGCAGATTAGATATGTGACTCACACATTCTGCACTCATAATTTGCACTACAGCTGACACTCACGTGTGAGCTTTAAAAGCTTCAGCTATACTCACAAATAAGAAAACTCTCCACACTCTCTTTCCTGAGCAAGCTGGATATTTTGCGGGGGGAGTTTCCTGAGGCAATGTCTTCAGGATATGTTATAGTTTATTCTTCTATGACCTTTAGTTTGTTTTATAAGGAAAAAAAACTCAATGTTTTTATCCACATATCGTTTTCCTCTAGAATACAAATAAATAAACAGTTACGAGGAACACTGGCTTAACCACAAGATGCCAATGTCAAAAGAAATTTAACTTCACAATAAAGCTTTTGGTTTAAGCTTTTCCCTTTGAGTACAGAGTGTGCAATGCAAAACTTAAGAGAGAAATGCAAAACTGGGCATGTAATGAAGAGCAGGACCCAGATTTGATGTTTGGCTGCTGACTGCTCTCAGGCCTAGCCCCGAGCTCTCCCTTTGGCCCCACCTCTGGACAAGCTATGGAAGCCAAGGCACACCTTGGGCATTAGAGGGAAGTTCCAGCCATACAAGGCCGCTCCGGGTGTCTGCACGCCTGGGGGGAGGTGCGGGGGGGCCTCACACCAGCTCCACCTTCTAACCACGATGAGTACCGCAGGCCAGTCTCCTTTCTCCACTCTCAGGCCGTTCTCGGATTTCCTTTGGGTCCTGCCCTGTTCTGCCCAGAAAATCTCATTTATGAGGAATTCCACACCCTACTTTTGATACATGAACCAGATTTTTGATAGGAAACATCCACCTTCCTCCTGTAGGTTGATCATGGTGTGAGCCTATTAAATTGTTAAAAATGTACATGTGTGGGGGCTGGGGATTTAGCTCAGTGATTAGAGTGCTTGCCTTGTAAGCACAAGGGCCTGAGTTTGATCCCCGGCACCACAAAAAAAAAAAAAATGTACATGAGTGCAGGAGAAAAAGGTCAGAAAAAATTTACTAAAATCTTAGTGATTTTCTTTGAGTAGTAGAACATGAGTGCTTTTTTCCCTTCATTTTCTATTTTCTCAAAATTCTTGCAAAGATACATATTTTTAATAAGTAAAAAGCAATGTAACATGCGTTAGAGTGAAAACTGCTCTGTACTAAGTAAGTAGAAGGGAAAATGCTCAAACCATTTTGATTAGTTTTGTTAAATTTATCTACATTCTGAATTACAAATACAAAAGAAAACCCCACAAGACACAAAGCCTTACATAATTTTTTCTTTTTCTTGCCAAGAAAGAAAATAAATAAATAAAAGGAAGCATAAGTGCATGAAGTTAATTTCACTTTTTAAGAATATTTTAATCTAATCTTTGAAACTATTTGGATGAAAGTCAGCGTTGGAAAACATACTTCTGTTTTAAAAAAAGGGAAAAGCCTAATTCCTTAGGACTCGAAGGCTGCACTGAATTCATTCAGACCTAGAACCGCTTAGAAATGTTAATTAAAATGGTATTAACAGTGGCACCGTGCACGTGGCCATCCCTTGTTTTGCAGGTTTTTTACTCTAGGACAGTGGGTTCTGTTCTGCAAACTTCCTTTTAGGTAGACCGGGTTGGGGAGAAGACGGCTGAAGCTCTTCCATGTGGAGAAAGCTTCGTTTCCCCCACCTTAGAACCGAGGGAACCCATGTACCAGGCTGCCCAACTAGAAAGCTGCAAAGCTAATATTTATTACCTTGTCATTTGGCTGGATAGCCCAGCCTGTGACCCAACCCTCCCCGGCTCTGGAGGAGGCTGATTCAGCCTGATTGAAAGGGACTGAACAGAAGATGGTGGGTGACTTCACTAGAGCGGCGGTCCTCAAACTTGAGCCTGCTCCAGAATCACATGGAGAGCTCATTAACACAGGCCGCTGTATCCGTCACCCGAGATTCTAACTCCGTAGTCTGAGACAGAGTCTGAAGTTTCTACCTGATCTATGTAGATCTGCCTCCCAGGGAACATCTGAAACCATTTGGTCAAACCAAGGACCTTACCTCTGGGGCTTTCCCAGCCCTGGATCTTAGAGGCCTTCGGCATTCATCTAATTTATTGGCTGCTGTGCCAGAGGGCTCGCAAGCCTCTCTGAACCTTCCTCTCTCATAGACAGCAGTCTGCACACTCTGTGTTGTTTCTACGCTTGTCCTTGACTTCCCTCCAGAGTTGCTTGGCTTCCTCCTGGATCTCCTATTGCCTAATTACCACCCCTTAAATGAGGTTTCACTAGGCCAATTACTCACTTGGGGGCCAGGAAATTTCTTCTTATTTCAGTCCTCCTCGAAAGCCTCTATTTAAATAATACCCCCAAGGGAGGTGTTAGGGGCTGGAGGAAGTGAGGAGAGCAACTCAGCCTACTTAGACTGCTCACAGGAGAGCAGCGGCCTCTCCCTCCCAGCTGAACACACTGCACTGCGGGTACTTGGCCACTTGCTAGCTGGGACAGTGATCTCGAGGCGGTTGTCAAACCACCTCAGCTGGGGATTGAAACGTCAAGCCTCAGCTGTCCTTCGGGGAACGAAAGGAGGATTAATTATTGTTTGATGCTCTTACTAGAGAGGAGACACCTGCTCAGTCTCTGAGCTATATTAACTCTTTCAGGCCCCGAGCGGCTTTCCCTGAACAGTCAGAACGTTCAGGAAATTAAAGAGAGTCCCAAGAATCTGGGGGCAGGAGGGCGAATTTGGAGGGTAAACTGGTTGTTTGGATGAACAATTTAGCAAGGCATTTTACCACGTGCTAGAGGAATAGGGCTTAGAAAATGTCAGTGAACAAATAGGGCTGAGTGAAAACTGTGGGATGATCCTGGTGGAGAAACTGAGATGTAAAGGGTCCCCTGCTTGGTCGCCTTCGTGTTGAACACCCTGAGGTCTCAGTTTCCTCCTCCCCCTCCTTTTGTCTCCTTTCTGGCAAACCTAGAGAAAGCGAACTTGTTTTCTCTGCTCTAAAGGTGAACTCTTGGCCCTGTGGAATCCTAGGTAAGTGTTCCACCAACTCAGCAATGGCCAGCGGAGCCTGTCAAGGGGATTCCTCAGCCCTGGCAAGCCTCAAGGGCAGGCCTCACCCGGATGTTGCTTCACCACCGAGCATCCCCACTCTGCCCTGCAGAACTCTGGGCCACAGCCGAATCCAACATGGACCCACCTCACACTAGTCAAGTCCCTCAGAACCTGCTGACGACAGTGGCTTGGGTCTTGCTGAGGGGGAGACATGTCGATTATAAGCTGGAGTGAGAACAGCGCGTGTGAAGTCCTGCCGCAGTACAGTTGTCAGACTACATCTTGCACACTGAGTGGCTGAAAAATAAATCAAGTTCTGACACGCCCTGTCTTTTAAGCGCTCATGTCTGTGGCCCTTCTTGTGCGCCTGACTGAAGTTCCTTAATGTTGTGGCCCAGACTTTGCAGTTTTGACTCAGTCTAACATTCAGAAAGCACCCAGAGGATCAAAGCAAGTGCTGCAAGTATCGCCGGGAGCTCCAGACACAGGCGAGCAGGGAAAGGTTAGAGGAAGACACACCAGGGAAAAAAAAGGTAGAGAGATGCCGAAGGAGAAGACAGCAAGAGTAAACTACAGGTATCTGCTTGCAGGAACGCTTGCCCTGGAGCTGCATGTACCAGCCTGGTCCTACCTGGGTCCTTCAGCCCTGGGAACCAGAGACCCACCCAGCTCGGGGTCTGCGCAGCCCAGCACCAGGTCAGAAGTACCTGGGTAAGCACTCCGGGAGGCTGAGGCTAAAGAATTACACGTTCAAGCCCAGCGTGGACAACTCAGTGATTTTTTAGTGAGACTCTCTCAAAACATTTTTTCTAAAAAGGGGCTCTGGGAATATAGCTCAGCGTGCAGGCTCTGGGTTCAATCCCCAGTATCACACACACACCCCTGCGTTACTGGCTAAAGCCTGGTCAGGCCCATACCTGGGACCTGGCTGTCTGGGTTATTGTGTTCATTTAACCATGTGTAAGAAAAAGCCATGAAAATGGAAAAAGAGTTTATTTACTATTTGGCCAAATTGGGGAGAGCAGCTAGCCTACCTCCCTTTGAACACACAGAAGCAATTCAATGCATAGACGGGTCATATCCAAAGCCAGGTCATATCCGTATGTATATGTAGCTGAGCTTTGTCTTGTCCTCGGGTCTCGGGGCAGCAGTTCACACACTCAGTGGAAGGGAGCTGGGAGACAGTTTATCTTAAAAAAAAAAAAATCCTAACTTTTTTGGGGGAGGGTGGGTCCTGGTGATCTAACTCAGGGCCTTGCACTTGCTAGGCAAGCCCTCTATCACTTGAGCTAAATCCCCAGCCCCCCCACATCCTAACTTTTAAGGTCCATTTCAACTGCTCAGTTACACCAGGAGGGCCATACAAGAGCTTTCAGGGTCCTCTCCCTCTCTCCTGGAATTATTTTTTCTCACTTACATTATCAAGCCAGGATGAAGCCTGCCTCGATTCTGTACTACTTGTACTACTTGTACTTGTAAAAGGAAGCCCCAAGTAGTTTCCTTCTACTCCGGAAACCCCTTGGGCCAGCAGCATCTGCTGTCTGGGAACTCGTTAGCCGTGTGGGCCGTGTGGAATCTCAGCCCCACCCTGTGTCTACCCAATCGGCACCTGCAATTTGAAAAGCTCTCTGTAATTCCTAGGAAGAGGAAAAATGAGGAACACTGCCTTGAACGCTGGTTCTCCGGTCTGGTTGTACTTTGGAACCACCTGGGAAGTTTTAAAATGTTGTATTACAGGTGTGCATCACCTGTAATTCAGGAGGCTGAGGCAAGAGCGTCGCTGCAAGTTTGAGGCCAACCTGTGCTACATAGTGAGTTCAAAGGAACTCAAAAAAACAATAAAAAATACTGTATGTTAATGCCTGAGGGCCCATCTCCAGAGATCATGATTCAGTTTGTAGGAGTTGTAGCCTGGGAGTCTACAGGAATTCATACAATTTATACAATTCCAAGGGATTCTAGTATGCCGGAAAGGTTAAGAACCACTGTCTAACATAACTTCAGATTTTTCCTCTAGAGCCCAGAGCAAGTCTTCTCAAATTTTCATGGGCATCAAAATCGCCTAGGGATCTGGTACGAATTTAGAGCCGCATTCAGTAGGCCTGGAGCCGCTGAGCTTTCAGACTTCAGAGTGTGCCGGGTGACGCTGGTGCTGCCATCCCAGGACCAGGTTTTGAGAAGCAAGACTGTAGGGCACTTGAGAATGGTTGTCTAAAGGGGTGACAGCGAACAGGAAAAGTCCAGCTGGGCTGGCCGGACCCAGGTGTCAGTGCGGGAGACCTCAGACTCAAAGCTAAGCAGATCCGGGCTCTGGTTCTCACTCACCAGCTGTGGAACCTTGAACAAATTATGTAATTTTTTGACTGCCAGTTTTCTCAATATTGGGATCAAAAACCTACTATAATTATATGGAGATCTAAGGTGACCAACTGTCCCAGAGTTTCCTGTCAAAGAAAACCAAAACAAGGAAAGAGAGCAAAGTCTAGAAGCTATAATTTAAGAAACTTCCAAATTTGAAAAAAAAAAAAGGATTTGAAATTATATATTGAACGAGCGCAGCGTGGATCTAAGAGTATGAACACAAAACAACTGACACCGAGGCATATTCTTGTTACTCAGTTTAAAGAAAAAGAAAAGATTCCTTGGGAAGTCTAGGCAAAAACACAAAGTGATTTCCAAGGGACAGAAAACCGGATGCCTAGTTGTAAGCCGGAAGAAAACAGAATAACGTATCTGAGGTACTCCAGGAAAAGAATGTGAGCTGAGGACTTTATATCCAGCTTTATACCCAGCCAGATGGGGCCTGGAGAGGTTCCTCCAAAGGGCACAGAGATCTTAACTCACCCCACCCATCGAGTAGAATCCTGACTCATCATGGAAAAGAACTGCAGGCCTTGTCACTGAGAGGCATAGACAGATTCTTTTAGGCAGAGGTAAAAAGCACAAAGAGAAAACGGGGTGTGGTCATTCAAAAGAGGGGAGCATTCTAGTCTGAGGGGAAGTATTTATGTGTTTTAGGGGGTGTGCTCAAGGTGGATGATCCAGGATGCGTATTCTTAGTGTCTGTTGGGTTAGTGGGCTAGGTTAGGGTGCAAACCATTTGCATGTTTTGAAATTTAGACATTTGTACCCAATTAACGGTGCTATTTCCTTGAGGGTAAAGTCTGTGGAGTTTGTGACTCTATAGTATGGAAGGAAATTGAGCATAGGCTCAATTTACAGATGAAAGTTTAGGTCCAATTTACATGTTTATTGTATCTTTTAAGACCTAGGAATTTTGTTTTGAGTTTTCTAGAAGGAAAAAAAAAAAGTATCTTGTGCAACTTTGTGGCCTGAAGCTACAGTTTTCTTAAAAGTACAATTTTAAAATTATGATTTCCCTTGTCTCCTTTTCACCTACGTTCACTTCCTCTATCCTACCTCACAAGTAAACTTACTTTCAAGTACAACAAAAAGGATTATTGTTTCTGTTACGAGCCTTTGGAAGAATCTACTAGGAAAACAAGATCCAGACAACCCAAATGACTAGCAATGAGGCAGGAGCTTGGGACATGGCTATCTGGCTGGGCAAGTCAGTGTGACCTGTCAATGACAGAGATCCAGGACACATTGGCAGAAGCATGGTTTTCAAGCCTTGCATCTGGGACCGATCAGAAAGTGCTAGCTTCAATTTCTCTGGCACAAAATTAAGCAGGTTTTTGATAGGACAGCCTAGATCTGATGTCAGAATGGGAGACATAAAAGACAGCAGCCGTTAACATTGTGGCTACTCTCCCTCCTCAGGGGCCTCTTCTCACTCTGCAGAATGTACTTCTTTTCTTACCTTTAATAAATGTAAAATCCCACTACCTTTTGCACATGTCTTGGTGATTCTTTGCTCAGGACAATAAGAACCTAGAAAGAATCTCTAAAAGGAGCCCACAGCACCTCAGAACCCCTGGTAACAATAAGACACTGATGTAAGTACTAATGATGAGTACTAATGATGCTTACCTGCAGAACTAAGACTAAATCAGAGTTAAATTCAAGGAGGAGTACTGTCTTCACAATACGCTCTGACAACGTAGACATAGTGGAACTACAAACAAAGGTGCTAGAATGAGGAGAAAATATGACAATGACATTTAAACACTTGTGTGTCAGGGGGATAGTCTTACAGTCTTGAGACTGTTGTATATGAATTGGTGGATAAAGCAAATGAATGATTATAGATATTTTATTCTATTACTTCTTATATCCTTAAGGACCATTATCATTACTGTGGAAAAACAGAAAAAATGAACTTAAGTAAAACCATTAAGACTATATTTAAATTAGAAGTTACCTTTGAACACCTGAAAATACCTCGTTTCAGTCACTTGTCTATCACTGGGACAAAGTGCCTTACACACACAACATAAACAAGGCAAAGGTGATTGTGGCTCACGGTTTCGGAGGGCACGGCTGCTGGTCAGCTGGCTCCAAGGCAGAAACAGCATGGCACAAGGGGCTGGTGGAGGAGAACTGCTTAACCCATGTCCTCCAGGACACAGAGAGGAAATGAAAGAACCAGAGCAAGATGAAGGGGCCGGTGACAAGAATATACTTGTTATGGTTTAGACCTACAATGTCCTCCTAAATTTTCATGTGTTTGGAAGGTGATTGGATCATGGGGGCGCTGTACTCCTCAGCAGACACATTCATGGATGAATGTAGGAGCCGAATGTGCTATTAGGACATGGGCCCTGTTTGGAGGTGGGTCACTGGGGGTGTGACCCCGAAGGGTGTGTTCTTGTCCCTGGCTCCTCCCATGGTCAGAGGACCTTTACCTTTGCAGTGACCCTCTGTCATCCTGCTTCTCATCCATTAGCCCAAATGAACCTCTCCTCCTTTAAATTGTGGGTGCCTGGTATTTCATTCCAGTGAAAGTGGCTACAACAGATTTTGGTACCTGAGAAATGGGATTATTGCTGTGACTATACCTGACCACGTGGCTCAGAAGCCTTTGGAAAGGGTTTGCAGGAGAAGTTTGGAAAGGTTTGGGCATGCTGGCTACAGAAGCCCTAGAATGCTGTAAGTGGAGGTTCATGGGAGTTTCTGGTCAGAGCTATTACAGAATAGCTGAGACTGAGTAATTTATGTGCATAAATGTATTGGCTCACTGTTCTGGAAGCGGGTGCCTGCATCTTATTAATGTCTTTTTGTTTTATCATTCAGTTGGAGGTCCAGTGGAAAGAGACTGTCCATTGCTGAAAGCTATCCAATTAAGGTATTAAACGTACCCATAGGAGTGGCCCCTTACAGCTTAAGCACCTGTTAAAGTCCCCTCTCCTGAGACTGTTAGAATGGAAATTATGTTTCAACACGAATTTTGGAAGGGACATTGAAACCATGGCAGTACTGTACCAAATTATGCAAATGCAATTCAGCAATTTACCATATCAACAAAGTAGAAGAGATAAACTATGATTATCTCAATAGATACAGAAAAGGCATTCTTCACAAAACTCAACATCAATTTCTAATAAAATCAGCAAACTTTGAATAGAAGGGAACTTCTTAACTTGACCAAATGTGTCTGAAAAATTGGCCACTCATGCTGTAATTTTTTATTAGTGCATATTCTTCAAAAATGGGTTTTGTTTTGGTATATCTGTATATGCATATAATATACTTTGATAATTTTTGCCCACATCACTACCTTCCTCTTTCCTCCTCTGCCCCAGTTAACTACTTCTCTAATAGTCTCCCTTCTTCTTTCTTGTTGTCTTTTTCTCCAGTTTTTTTCAGATTCCACATATGAGAGAAAACACATGATATTTGACTTTGTGAGTCTGCCTTGTTTCGCTTAATATGATGGTCTTCAGTTTCATTTATTTTCCTGCAAATGACAGATTTCATTCTTCATTCTTTCATGGCATAATAAAATTCCATTTTGTATATATACCACATTTTCTCTATCCAATCATCTATTCATGGGATCCCAGCTGTTTCCATAGTTTAGCAGTTGTAAATTATGCCACAATAAATGTGTATGCAGGTATCAGTATAGTATGATGAGTATCTTTTGGGAATATACCAAAGAGTGGCCTAACTGGATCAAATGTTATCTGTAGTTTTAGTTCTTTGAGGAATCCCCATACCAATTTCTATAGTGACCCTATTAGTTTATATTCCCACCAGCAATGTAGAAGAGCTCCCCACCACCATCCTTAGCAGGACTTTTTTTTTTTTCATACTCTTGATAATTGCCATTCTGACTTTGATGAGGTTGAATCTCAATGTAGTTTTGATTTACATTTCCCTAACAGCTAAAGATGTTGAACATTTTTTCATATACCTGTTGACCATTTGTACTTCCTTTGAGAAGTGTCTGTTAGATTCATTTCATGGCTGTGTGTGTGTGTTTTTTGAGTTCTTTATAAGAATTCTAGCCATTAATTATCTGTCAGAAGAGTAGCTGGCAAGGATTTTCTCCCATTCTGCAGGCTTCTCTTCATTCTGTTGTTTACTTTGCTGTTCAGAAGCTGTTTGATGTAGATCCATTTGTTGATTCTTCCTATTATGTCCCATCCTACTGAAGTCCTGTTCAGAGTGACCCCGAGGGTCCTGCAGTGTTATGGCCCTGGGGACAAGGAAGAGAGAGAAGAGAAAAGAATGTGTGTGGAAAAGTACTGGGTACTGAGCTAGAGTGGAGAAAACTGTCTTCAGTCTGTCTCTCCCTTCATTACCCAGATAAGGAAGTCTTGGTGGAGGCACCTGAGCAAGCTCTGTAGGCGGCCTCCCAATGCAGGCAGCTGGACTAGAAAGGTGGCATTAATGATTGTAATTTCCTTCCGAGACTGCAGTGGACCGGCTGTGCGATGAATCTGGCGCGGGAAGGGAAGCTTGCTGCCCTGAGATTTTTAAAGCCATTGTAGTGGCTGTGCTTGGGCTGGAAAAATCCACATTTGGCAAGGAGCTCAGGAAGGAGAGACAGAGACTACAGAGTAGCCAGAACAACCTGGAGTCGCACAAAAGTCGGAGGCCGCAACTGACTTCCAGACACAAAGTTGCTCACGGTGTCCCCTGTAGTTGCTCATGGCGTCCCCCGTCGTTATATCCCTCTGCCATTTCTCACACTGGCAAGTTTTGTCTTTTTTCCTGATCAGTCTGTATAGCATTTTATCAGGTGTATTGATCTTGCCCAAGACAGTGCCTTTTGTTTTTCTCTATTTTTCTATTCCATCAATTTTTGCTCTGATCTTTATTATTTCCTTTATTTACTTGGTTTAACTTGCTCTTAGATTTTCCTAGTATTTTTTTAAAATGTGGTAAGAACACTTAACATGAAGTCTCCCATTTTAACAAAACTTTGTGTCCTATTCCGTATTGCTAGTAGATATGTTGTATAATAGATCTTCAGAACTTCTTTATCTTGCATAATTAAAAATTTATACCTATTGTATAGCTGTTCTTCATTTCAGTCTCCCCACTATCCTTGAAAACAACTATTCTGCTTCTGAGTTGGACTATTTTAGACACCTCATGCAAGTGGAATCACACAGTATTTGTTGTTACTTAGCATAATGTCCTCAAGATTTATCTATGTTGTCACATAGTGCAGGATTCCCTTAAATTTCAAGACTGAATAATAGTCTATTGTAGCTTTTACATCACACTTTATCCATTCACTCACCAATGGGCATGTAAGTTGTTTCTGTATCTTTGTTTTTGCAAATATATTTATATTCTTATAGTTTTAAGGTCTGTTAAGTTACTTGGAAACTCTTTAATTGTCTTTGCGTTTTGCAAGGAGGGACCAGAACAGCAGTTAGCCACCAATGAGGCATAACCCTTCTGGGTGTTCTGCTTAATGGTGCATGGATTATGAGGTTTTTCATCCTGGCTAGTGAGAGCAAACAGTGTTCGTAGCCTTGTGTGGGTTCAAGGGATTGTTCTCTCTAATCCCTGTGAGCAGTTTTCTTTTGGCTCTGGGTAGTTCCTTCTGTGCACATTCTGAGGGAAGCAGTTGAACAGCTGCAGGCTCTTTCTCACATTCTTGGTTTCCCTCTCTGTGCATTTCTCTCCTCTCATGCTTTCTTTCAAACTCTTGAGGCTTTGGCCTCCTTGGCCTCACAGTCCCATCTCCTCGACTCAGGGTCTCCCCAGGCTCTTCCTGGGTTCTTTCCTCCTGGTTTGCATAACAGAAGATTTCTTTGGCAGTAAATTGGAGCGATTGCAAATCTCACTGTTCTTAGTGCTGGAATTCCTAGGTCTTGACAACTGTTGTTTTATGGTCTGAATCTCCAGTTCTTCCAGCTGGAGAGGAATCTGATTCTAGCTCCTCCTTCATCTTAGTCTACGTGGGCTCCTGTAACAAAATACCATTGGCTGGGTGGCTTGAGCACAGTCCGCAGTTGTGGAGGCCGGGAGGGGCCAGATCAAAGTGTTGCAAGGTGGGATTCATTCTGAGGCCCTTGCCCCTGCTGGCCATCTCATCATGTGCTCACCTGACTCTTCTTTGTGAACACTTGGGGAAAAAGCATTAGTCTCTTCCTTTTCTGATAAATATCACTAACTTTATCATGGGCATGCTGCGTTTATGAGCTTTTCTGAACCTAGTTACCCCTCAAAGCCCCTACCTCTTAATATGGGGTCTTCAACACATGACTTGTAGGGGAACACATTCAGCCCATAGTCCATCTTGTGCAGAAATGGAAATCTCTCCAAACTGTGTGTGTGTGTGTGTGTGTTTGTCAAGGTGCTAAGTTGTCCAGGCTGGGTTTGAACTCGTGATCCTCCTGCCTCAGCCTTCCAGAGTGCTGGGATTATAAGTGTGAGTCAATGTACCCAGCTCCAAATTGTGTTTTGAGGAAGACTAAATCTACAAGATATTACTCGCTTATGGGGTTGGGGATTTAGCTCAGTGGAAGAGTGCTTGCCTAGTATGTGCAAGGCCCTGAGTTTGATCCACAGCACCCTGTCTGCCCCCCCATCCCCCTTCCCTGCCCTGGGATGAGTCCTGTTAGATGTCTTCAAACCCAAATCTTCTTTCCATACATGCATTCAAAACTTTCCATTTTTTAGGCTCTCACACATGAAATATTTACTCATTCACCTACTCTTCTCCTACACAGAGGAAGAAACCAACAATACAAAAAATAGCATCCCTCCTTCTCTTCTCCCTCCTTCTCTCCCTCCCTCCCTCCATGGGGTAGTCTATCAAGTCTTGGGTGGAAACCTGTGTTATGTGCAAATTAGAGACTGTGCTTCCTATTCCAAGAAAACTTTGCGGTGATTTGCCCCAAAAGGAGGGGTCCTTTTAACTCACTAATTAAAATAATCTCTCCTCATGCCATAAATAAGTAGAAATCATGATAAGGCAGAAGCCTAAAGAGAGAGAAGAGCCACATTCACTGGATAGGAAAAGAAACAGCTGAGTTAGCAAACTAGCACACAGCTTGAGCACGCAACCAAAGTGCTTGCTCTCTGAAGAGGCAGCTGACTATAATTAGACCACACCCAGCTTCCTGAGGGAGCAGCTGCCCCACCAGAGAGAGAGATGATCTGAACCACAGCACAGAGCTGATTGCTCACTCACTTCTGATGGGATCGGCCCACCTGCACATTCCTCTTTATCCCATTCTTCATCAGATTCAAGCTCACTGGATATCAGTTACCTCAAATCCCTTCCTCTAACTTGACCCAATTCTTTGCCCCTAACCCACGCCCTCGAATTCCCTCCCTAGCAAACCATTCTCCTCTACCTCTCGATACCAGTTTTCCATGTCTTCTCTGGAGGTTCTTAACTAAAAGCAGGCTATCTCCTGGAGACGATTTCTCTGCAACTCTTTTAAATGGAGGTTTTGTCTCTTTTATCCAAAGTGCTTCGGCACCAGCCTAGCTCCTCAGTGCCACTTTTCAAGCATCATTCCACTTTTCTCTCGAGAGCCCTTCTGTCTGTGGGAGCTCACGCCGTTTAGTTACACCATTCTGCCCTGCTCCATGCTGCTGTCACGTCTTGGACATCTCCCACATTCTCGGCAGAGCTAGCTTGTGACTTATTCTCCATCTTTCTCCCTATCCTCTGATGCTTCTCAGCGTCTTCAACATGTGTGACGGTGATTCACCTCACACCACGGCCTCTTGGTGTTTTGACGTTCTCATCTTCAGTGAGGCTCTCTTCTACTTCAGCCATTCATCGTGCCGTACGACTTGGCATCAACAAGGATGACGCCACCTCCAGAATTTCTAATGCGAAAGTACCTATAACCTTCTGGGTTGCTTGCCTTCAGAAGTACCATTTTTTTCAAAAGTAATTTTACTTTTCTTGCTGTGACCTTCAATCCATCCATCTCTCTTTGTTTATATCTATCACCAACTCCTGCCACCTTTCACTCTCTTCCACCTTAAAGTCCATGACATATAATGATACAAGTGGTTTCTTCCTTGAAGCCCTCACCTTCCTCGTCTGGTTAGATGAGACACAGAGTCCAATAAACAGCACCTTTTATACCACCTGAGTTCTGCAGTGCTCAAGGTAGAAAATGAAAACCTAGACTGATGAAAGCAGATGAAAAAGACAAATCATCTTTCTTACTGGTAGAATTAACTAAGTCCAGGGAATGTGATTTAGTTTTACAGTAAAGAGTAGCTTTTCAAAACCAAGTCTCAGACTTACGCACTTTGTCACAGACAGCACGTCACCCGTCATCCGCCTTGATCCCGGTCAGGTGACCCAGACTTTGTGAAGCTCGGTGAACAGAGGAGCAGTGCAGAACCCACGTTCCCCGTGGGCAGCTGGTCCCAAGATGCAGATGAGACGGAGGCAGGCTCTACACGCTCGCTCCATTTTCTCCACCCATCTGTAACCTAGTTCATCCCTCTCCAAGGGCGGAGCGGGTGAGGGCCGGCTGGAGGCTGGGAGCATCACACCAGTGCAAGACAGAGGAAGCGGTAGGACTTGGCGACAGCATTTCTCCTGACCTCTCTCTTCCTGCATTGACTTACCCCACTTTCTGTGGTCTTTTCTGTCTCAGCACAGAGGAATGAAGGTGTTCAAAATACCTTTATACATTTTATGTGAATTGATCATTATAAAAACCACAGAGAAAGTAGACAGCCAGAATCCCTTATTTTATATAAAAAGGAATTAAGCCAAATTAACTAGCTATATGCTGTAGTTAAGATGGTAAACTAAACTTATGTGAGAGGAGATAGATCCATTTCCTCTTGTTCTAACAAGTTTCCATACACTTTGGGGCTTAAGACAATAGTTTTATTATTTTATAGCTCTGGCACTCAGAGGTCCTAAAGTCAAGGTGTCGGTGGGGGCCTTCTGGAGGCCTCAGGGGAGACAGAATCCATCCTCTGGTCTTTCCAGCTTCTGGAGGCCGCCCACGTTCCTTAGCTCAGAAAGCCTCCCTCCCATCTGCCCACCATTTTCCCAGCCAGCAGCAAAGTGCCTTCAAATGCCTCTCTGCACATAACCTCCCTCCCTTTTCACCTGCCAGGACACTGGTCATCATTACATTGGGCCTATCGGTAATCTCGGTGTTACGGTTTGTGTCTGCAAGTCTCCCCAAAGCTTTATGTGACCATAGGTAGGACTTTTTCAGTCGTGGCTGGATCTAGAGTGTGTGACTGATTCATAGTGCAACGATAGGATGAAAGGTGCTGGATTAAGGGTGTGTGATTACTACATTTGTTCATTGGTTCAGCACCCGCCCTAATCCCAGTGACCTAGATAGAATATAGAAAGGGCAAAGAGAGGCTGCTAAGGTCCCTTGCTTGCTCTGCTACTTTCTGCCCACGATGAACTGTTTCTCCTCTGCGATGCCCCTCTGCCCTGCCGCCCTGCCTTGGTGCCAGCTGATTAGAGACTGAAACCTCTACAGACTGTGAGCTAAATAACCCTTTCCTCTCTTAGCTTCTGGGTGTTGGGAATTTTATCTCAGCAATGAGAAAAGTAACTAAGACACTAGGATAATACCCCATCTCTCAGAACCTTTAATATCAGCCAGCCCCTCATGCCATGTAAGGTAACACGTTACAGGTTTCAGAGACCAGGATATAAATATCCCTGTGAGGACCATCATTTTTTTCTACCACAGGAAAGAAGGCACCACTACTTCTAGAAGAAGGTGCCAGAATTCTATTTACCAAAGGAGTATTGTTTCTTACTGCATTTATTACTGAAAAAGCAATCGAACAAACATACATTTGCATTAAATACTCAGCATGGTACCCTGCTCAGAGTAAGCATTTAGTGTTTGAATAAACATATGCAGACCACATATTTAAAAGAAAAGTTTTAAGGATGAAGAATAATTGAAGTAACAAAAAACCAATTTTAATTAACATGACAAAGCATTGATAACACCTGAGGTCTATGTTTAAAACAGTGGTTTTAGGAAGTCACTGGGATGGTCATGGCGACATCAAATTTCCCTGCTCCAGCTGCGCTGTATGGTAAAATCTTTCCTCACCTTCTTCTGATTGTATCAGTTTCACTCCTCCTGCTCTTTTACAACCACGTTGGTAACAATATTACATTGATAAAAAGTTTTAAAGTATTTGTCATTTTTGTTCCAAAAAAAGCATATTTCATTTAAAATTAGGTGAGTGGTCACACTTCTGTATTCTGTTGCAGGTCCTAGTCAGTAAGAAAAGGAAAAGAAATAAAAGCCATACAGATTTGAAAGAAAAAAGCAATATTGTCTTTATTTATAGATGATATATTATATATATATATATGTATGTATGTAGAAAATCCTAGGGGAGCTATAAAAAAGGGTAGTAGTAAATTTAGCATGGTCTCAGGGTACAAGGTCAATATAAAAACTTCATTTGTATATCTGTACTTTAACAACAAACCACTGGAAATTGAAATACCGTTTACAATAGCAACAAAGTGTGAAATAATTATGGGTGATTATTTACAAAATATATGCAAGAACTGTACACTGAAAGCTATAAAATATTGCCAGGTGAAAGTAAAGAAGATCTAAATGAATGGAAAGTTATGCCATGTTCATGGATTGGAATACTCAACATTGTTATGCTAGCAACTGCTCCCAAACTGATTTATAGTTCTAATCCTCTCTCAATAAAAACCCAAGCAGGCTTTTTCTTTTTTCTTTTGGCACAAATTGATAAGCTGATTCTAAAAGCTACTTAGAAATGCAAAGAAGCTAGAATAGCCGAAATAAGTTACTATAAACCTACAAAAATGAAGACAGTGTAATAATGCAAGAGGGACCAACATAAAACCCTAGAGCAAAATACAAAGGTGCTGATCTGAAAGTGAAAGGATACTCATTTCAGGAAATGATGTATATCCAGATGCAAACACAGGAAGCTCAGCTCTTAACTCGCACCATACACAAAAATTAACTTTAAAAAATGAATGATAGACCTAATTGTATAAGCGTAACCCATAAAGTTTCTAGAACATGGGAAAAAAATCTTTGTAACCTTAAGTTATGCAAAGATTTCATAGGTAGCACCCAAAAATATAAAGTGTAAAAGAAAAATCGAATAAATTAGAATTCAACAAAATTAAAACTTACGTTCTTTAAAACATAGTTAAGAAAATTAAGAGACAATCTGTGGGCTGGGAGATAATTTTGTTAACCATGTAGCACATCCAGAATAAAGAATTCTTACCACTTAGTAATAGTAAGATAATTGATTTAAAGGGCAGAAAATTTGAATGGAAACTTTACAAAATAATATTGTATGTAAAAAGGCAAATAAGCATAAAAGATGCTCAACATCGTTAGTAATTAGGAAAATACAAATTAAAACCACCTAGAATTACTAACATGGGAACACCAAGTATCGGTAAGGATTTGAAGCAAATGGAATGCATACATTGCTGGTGGGAATGTGAAGTGGCAGAACCACTTTGGAAAAGAATGTGGAGACTTCTTAAAAAGTGAAACACATGGCTACAGGAGGCCTAGAGATTATGCTCCAAGGTGTTTGCCCCGGAGAAATGAAGACATGTGTCCACATGAAGGCTTGTATGTAGCAATAAAAAGGAACGAACTACTGATCACACAACATGGACAAATCGCAAAACATCATGCTGAGTGAGGGTACATATGCTGCAGCTCTACAAGTGAGAAATCTAATCTTCAGGGCTAGAAGCAGGTCGGCGGTTTCCTGGAGTGAATGTGCATTTGGGGTCTGAAGGAGAAGGGTGCAAGGGGACTGCTGGGTGGCGGAAGGGTCTGCACCGTGACTGTGATGGTGGTGACATGTGCGCGTGCAGTTGTCAAATGTGATGTAACTGTATACTTTAAATGAATTTTATTCTACAGAAAAAGATAATTAGATTGTATATAAATTATACTATAATAGAGATGACTTAAAAAATTGAGTGATGCATTTGCATTTTCTCTCTCAAAATATTCTTTATCTTTAGATTTCTATCTGCAACTTATCAAATCAACTCGGTGGATAAAATAGCCATGTAACACTGGACAAGTAAGTTATTACTCTGAACAAAGCAAGTTCCTGCATCAGTAAAATGAGTGAATTAGATTAAATGACTTCACTAGTTCATTCAATAAATAATTCCTAAGTCTACTACGGGGCAACACTATGATAGGTTTTAGAGATACAAAGCTGAAAAAGTAACTATGTTCGCCCTAAGGAGTCACATTCTAGTGGAAAGGGAAAACTAACATATGGTTATGATAATATATATACTATACACATACATGTATATATATATATTAGTGTTTGAGGAGGATTCATAAGAGGAACAGTCTTCCCTGACAATGAACACTTGAGTTGGATTTTGAGGTACAAATCAGAGTTAAAGAGAGGAGAGAAAGCACTCTGAACAGAAGGAGTGGTATGGGCAAAGGACCAAAGGCAAAAGACATACTTGTGTTAAGTACTTCAGGTAGCTTAGGAGATCTAGAAGTTAAAAAATAATACTATAGTCTGAGTAGTGTGTAGACTGGGTGCTGTATTTTACAATATCCATTTAGTTTAGATCACCTACGTGGAGAATAACCACCGTCACTTAGGATCCTTTCTGTTGCAAAAAAAAATCCTTGGGGTCACTTAACAAAATGGCACAGCGGGAACCTGATGGTCAGAGATTTGAGGGTCCACAAGGACAAAGAACAGCTTTGTACTCTCTCCATTCCCGGGTTGAAGATGCTCCAGAGCCCACATCCTTTCTTTTTCATATTCTGCTTGCCTGAAAGATTAAACTGAAGTCGTGCCATCAAGTTAGCTTTATTAGCTGTAGACTTTGCGTGGATCCCAATGAAATGCCAGTGGCGAGGGCTGGTGTCTGGTGATCGCTTGGCCAGCTCGGAGGTCCTAGAGGTGGGAGTCAGCCTCACCTGAGCTACACAGGGAAGGGGCAGAACTGCAAAGAAAAACTGAACTTTTGTGGAATAAGGGAGACTAGAAATGGAGGGGGAATTGTTTTAAGAAAAACACTGGAACAGTCAGAGGATACTAACACATATGGCAAAGTTTTTCTTCCATGCATAGGATGATTCCATGAAAACTGCCTTGAGAATAGTGATCATCAGAACACGCATATAAAAACTACCACTCAGTATTATAAGCACTCTTTAAGTGGGTGAACAGTTTTATGAGACCAAAGAGAAAGGAATAATTCTAATTTACAAGCTTTGGTGTATCTACACAAAGGGGAGATTTTTTGAGTGGGATCTTGGAAAATGGACTCTGGCAAAGGCGAAATGGACAGCTGTAGCTGGTTGAAGATCAGCATGCAATCTGTTGAAGCTGAAGTACAGAACAATGGATCAGTGTGGGAACACAGAAATGGAAAGACCAAGCTGTGAAGAATTATTCCTGCTATGCTACAGGGCCTGGACTTGATTCTCTAAGCAATGAGGAGCTGTTGCATGTTTTAAGCATAAAATTAACCAATCAAATCTGCACCTAGAGAAGTAGAAGAGTAGACTAGTCACTTCCTGAAACAAGAAGAAAGAAGTAAGTATAGGGGATGAAGCTAAATTACGAAGCAGAAGGCCAAGGGTGGGCAACCTGATGACCTCCGTTTCCCTGTGAAATGCGAGAGGGCACACACTGAGTGTGAGTGGTGCGATGCAGTTGAGACAAAACGGAAATTTCAGTCAGCTACACACCGTACTATCAAAATATTCTGATCAAAAAGATTATGAAATGAACTTGCAAATACAAGGTCATAACATATTACATCAGTGAGTGAAATGAAACTCAGAAGTGCCAAACACTCTGCCTTGTAGGCTATTTCCCATCAGTGCCGATGGCCGTAGGTAGAACAGCCACGAACCCTGCTCAGTCAGGGCCTTCTGATGATCACTGCAGAGCAGATGTGAAGGGTGTCAGTGGTCGAGAGGAGATGGCAAGAGGAAGGAAGCCAAATGAGGGAGCATGAGGAGGTGCCATTAGAGGTGGAGTGGGTAAGTTTGTAAGGCAGCCCGATAGGTTTGGGGCCGAAGATACAGAACTACTACCTAGAGCCACTTGTACCATGGTCCGTTCATTTTAAAAATAGAAACAGTCTCAACTTATCAAGAAAAATAATACCAATGCTGAAGAAGTTAGATATTGTTCATATGTTATCTTCTACCGCTTGACTTTAAAATTATTAACAATACCTTATATTTTCTTGGTGCCTTAGAGTTTAAATATCACTTCCATATATATTTTTTCATCTAGTTCTACACAATCCTGTAAAAAGAGCAGGTGAAATAATTTCCTATTGTCTAGCTCCCTTGCGCTACCCCCAAATTACAGATGATAGAAATTTGATTAATTAGGGACTTACGGCTAGGACCAGACTTCTCCAATCTGGTATAACAGACAACTACTTTGCTTCTTTTAAAAAGGCATATGCATATTCTTCTAAAGAAAGAAGCAAGAGAGGAACATATCTGCATACATTTGGCAATAATGATTTAAAACATGCACTCTTCCTGATGTTTCTGCCATTTGCAATGGCCAGAGATGACTGATGCCCTCTCCATGAATGTGCATTTGCCTTACAATGGTAAAACATGATTATAAATGTATAATTTTCAATCGCAGTAAAATGGAGTTTATTAAGATTCAATCGCGGAATACATTAACATTTAATCCTTAGTAAGTCACCAGTGACCAGATGAAAGAGTGTTTAATATAGTTTTCAAATTAATAAACTATTCCAAACTTCGCCACACTTGAAGTCTTGTGCTAAAGTTCATACTTTTCCTAACGTATGCTGTCAACAATAAGAGATTCATAAAATACATTAGGATAAAACAATAAAACTCTAGTCAATCAACAATGGTATTAATCTATTGGTTTAAAGTCTTGCGGAAGTGATCAGCATCTTGAATTTGAATCTAAAATGGAAAGACAATTGTTTTTGAATTTTCTTAATATATCATTATTCCATGTCACTGAAATAGCAGATCTTTCTGAAGTAATAATGAAGCAAGACTCTTTACTTACAATAAAGACCAAAAAAGACTGGATGCCTCGCATAATGTCTTGTGGGACGAATGTCTACCACCTTCTCGGGGTCTCTCTTAGCTTCGCTGCCCTAGCAATCAGTCTTGTTAAATCAAGCTTCAGAAAAGTGAGTCCGGCTTTGATTCTGCATTGCCTTCACTCCCTGGGATGTCCTTCTTGTATTCTTCCAGAGAAAAAGAGTCTGGCACCAAGCCTCGGCAGTGCCAAGGCCTCTACACAAGAGACAGAAGGCTGCCAAGTGCAAAGGGTCTCCCTGTAATTGCTTGACTTTAAGAGAATGAAGAATGAAATATTATCAGATGGGGATAATTGCATTTGACCTTCCCCAGTGGAAATATTTAAGAGAAAAATAAAATGGAGAGGAATCTTAAAATACCTAGGGAGTGAAAAGTTGCTAAAAATACCAAAGTAGGATGAAATTTATACTTCAGAGCAGTGTGTTTTTCAAGCCTTTTCACACCACACTTCACCTCTGCTTCTGAGTGAAGAGCAATTTATGACAAAAACAATACATTATCTAGAGTTAAATTTATAAACTGACATAAAAGAACTGTCCAAGAAGCTACATTAGCTCTTGAAGTTTATTACAGTATCTTTAGTTCTTATTGCATACGTCGTTACATGCCGTTTACAAGTCAGGATTATATATAGTGTACTCAATTTAGCAGAAGTTATGTCTATTGCTTCTCTCTTGCAAATCAGCAGCATGCAATGCAATATTTGGTGTGCAGAGTTATTGTTTCAAAAAGTGAAAAACTACTTAGCTTTAACTGAGGAGGGAATATGATCTTTATTGGCTTATATGCAAAGTTTAATTTTGGTTTTATGCAGAGTTTGCATAGTTCATGATTAGTTTCTAATGAAAAACTAGAAGTGTTGTCAGTGACCTTGAAGAGGATCAGGTGACAGTGGCAAACAGAAAAATTTGAAGAAGAGGCATAACTTTTAAAGTAGAAAGATCAGCAAGAACTGCCTGAAACAAAAACAAAAACAAAAACAAAAAGAATTATTAATAGCAAAGTCTATGAAAAAAGGTACAATACAAACACCATCACGACCTAAGTTTTGCATCAACATACACTCTCAGTTCTTCAGATTTGTCTCAAATCTCTAAAACTACAACTCTACTTCTCTTTTCTGAATCTCTTAATGTTGTTACATGCACAAAAAGCCACCATGTGCAGTAGAAAATAACCTGGACCTTAGTCTTAAGCCTTCTTCAAATATACAAGGTAGCATGAGTTTATAAGAGGTCTAACATTTCAACTTGCTTCTATAAATAAACGTACATTATGAATCCTAGACCCGTTATACCAGCATAAGGAGTAACTGACTGCAGGAAGCCATTCTGAGATGGAACTAATATTTATTCAGTTACAAGACACATAAACATCCTCTTCCCCTTAAACAAGGCCTAGAGGCAGCTATTTTTAGGTCAGAATTTACATTTTTATGAGAGATAACAAATAGAGCAATATAGTAAGCACTATTTAGTTGAACCACATTTTGGGTATAAATTATACCCTTGAAAAGAAATTAGCTTTAAACAATTAACTTACAATAAAAATAACCAAAAAGTCTGTATGTCTTTACTGTATCATCCAAACATGCATGCTTTAACTTTCTCAGCTAGTTTTTCTTTGTTCTGAGAGTATAATGCGTGGCCATGAACAATAACAAGAAAATGAATCTATGCCATTAATGGTTTCTATTCAAATTCCTAGGTATCAGGTTTCTCATAATTGTTGGACTAGTTTCCTACAATAATCCTGTTCATGGCCCCTTTATAAGAAAGTTGTTTTCAAGTGATTAGGGAATTTGAGTACTTCACATTACTTTGCTCAGAACTTCAGGTTTTCAAAGTTAAGCTATTTAAGCTAACAGTAGTAGTGTGTGCCTTATGCATCAGACACTGAAGTGAGTGAGCCTGGCAACCTCTCAGGAACTATTTCCATCCCATCCGAGTGAAACTTATCCTTACTTCAGCTGCAGCCAGTGATGTCACCTCCATCAGGTTCACTGCTCGGAAAGCAAACACGGCAGCTGCCAGGACTGCAAAAGAATGCACACTATTTCAGCGGCTGGCTGCCTCGAGAGGTGGGCACAGTTACTGCTACGTCCACGAGCCATGAGCAGCGCTCAGAACCGGGCTGCACACAGCTGTGGCCCTCGCTCTGCGGCACGGACCCGCGGCGAGTGGAGGGTGCCCGCTCAACAGAACAGTACCTGCCGGCCAGACAACCCCAACCCCGCTGCTGGTCGAAAAAGGAAAATCCATCGGTTTTAACAAGTCAATTTAAGAGCTGGGCGTGGTGGCACATGCTTATAATCCCAGCAGTCTGGGAGGCTGAGGCAGGAGGATTGCAGGTTCAACACCAGGCTGGGAAATTTAGTGACTTAGCAAGATCCTGGCTCAAAAAAAAGGGGTGAGGCTGTAGTTTAGTGTGAAGGTGCTGGGTTCAGTCTCTAGTACTGCCAAAAAAAAGTTATTTTGATAAGTTTTTAATAAATTGTTTCTTTCATTCCTACAACCCAAATTATAATACTTTTTAAAAATGGCACGAAGCTCTAATAACTGTCTTATAAATTAAGGTTCCTTTTGACAAAGTTGTTTCTTACTAGTACAACAGAGACCAAAATTTTAAGTATATGAGAATATGTTCCACATGTACCGAGGAGGTGTGCTAATATAAACGTGGCAATAAAAACCTTTTCTTAAAAATGTTTTATAATGTTCTATTATATTTGTATTTTTGCATACTCAGTGGCTGCTGTGGGATTGATCCTGACACTTGTGTTCATGTTGGCTACAAGAAAAAAGAAGTTGAAAATCTGAAAAAAAATTAAAGGACAATTTGAAGTTGAACGGTATACATTAAGCAGGAAACATTGGGATTATTGTTTCCATTAAACATATGCAAAGGAGAAAAGAGTTAAAATGCAGTATTTATTAATATCTAGACCAGCATAAACCTTCATGTGAGACTGAATCACAAACAGCAGAAGGCCCGTGTTAGAAGAGGTGATCCTAATATGGAGATGGGATTACAGGACGTAAGTCCTGACTTTTTCCTTTTTCTCCATTACCATTGGTGATAGTATATCTCTACTCATCAAATCATTGAAATTTAGGAAACTAAAGGTAATAAACACTAAAATTACTTGGAAAAGTAGTTCCTAGGTACACTGCATAGCTAGTTCAAACATTTATTTTTAAGATACATTTTTTTACTATAAGAAAATAATAGCAGTTAATTCTGGCACAGCTCCAGGAGTTAAGTAACTAATGTAGAAACTGAAGCGCAGTGAGCTGGGCGGCCGGGTGGGAGTCACACAGACGGGAAGTAGGAGCGGACATAGCCCGGCTCCGAAGCCTGCGAGTCTAACCAGCAGGTGAGGCGCCGCTGAGGCTGGAGCTGCGCAGCCCTGATTCGGCCCTGACAGGAGAAGTCCACGTGCTTTCTTTCCTACGCAGGATCCGCGCTGCCGCCCCCGAATGGTTTCCCAGGGATAGCACGCAGGGTGCCGTGTGGGTCTGGGGCCTGGCGGACAGTGGTGGCGCCCGGGCAGGGCAATCAGGAGCCAGGCCCGGCCACTTCCCCAAACCGGGCAAGGTGCAACCAGTGACGGGAGATGGGAGACTTGGGACAGGCCGCAAAAAGCATAAGAACTAATTAGGGAAGAAATCCTGGAGTGACAAAGAGAGTAGTAGTAAAAGAAAATTTAATCATTCGGATCAGCTGGGATTATTCACTAGGTAACATGGAATATCAGATATCTGGAACAAAGAATTTTCTTTCCAACCAAAAGAGAAAAGAACTTTAAAGTTGTGAAGCTCCATATTTACATCAAAGGAAACCATTTCTGTAGGACAGCAATTTTTTACAGCTTCCTGGACAGTGGGGACATCTTAGAAGCTAAAGAATATGATCACTACTTTCTTTTTTTTGTGTATAATTGAACCGGGCTGCTGAAAGCTTGTCAAAATGTCCACATTTTCTGCTGTGGCAGGAAAGAGTTTGTACAGTGGGAACTTGTTTTCCCAAAGGTAGATTAAGGGCGGTGGTGGGCTGGGAGAGCAGTTCACGAATTGAACTTAGCATCCAAAATGCTTTTGTGCTCATAACCTTTATTTATCTTGGTGTCACATCACAGAAGTTCCTTTCTGTCTGCTTCATGTTTAGTTTGCCCAGCCCTTCTACAGAGCAGGTTTGTTTGCTAAGGAGAACTACACTTTGGGATATTTTCAGCTGGAACCTTGCTTCACATGAAATGTAGAAACTCAGGGTTGGGGTTGGCTCAGTGGTAAAGTGCTTGTCCTGCATGCAGGAGGCTCTGGGTTGGATTCTCAGCACCATGAATGAAGGGAAGAAGAGGAGGAAGAGGAAGAGGAGGAAGAGGTGGTGGCAGAGGAAGAGGAAGAGGAGAGGAGGGAGGAGGAAGAAAAACAAGAAACTCTAATATTTACTTTCATTGTTTTAAGTTATTCTCATTATTTCTAAGCAACTCTATCATGAATGTTAACATACCATTACTTTACACCATTTTTCAAAGGGTTCTCATTAACAATTAAAGCCAGTGATATTTATTAAAATATTTCTGAAGTCTGTATAGTAACTCACTTGATCAAAAAAAGGTGGTCTCAAAATACTTATATCTGAAATGCATGAAATAATCAAAACTAATTTTTGTACTTCCACATGAAATGATCTATTCTTGAGGCTTTTTATACGACGTTTAGGGCAAGGAATGTCCACTGGTCTAGTTCCATTTGTCGACGTTCTATAATATTTTGTTGATTTTTAAAAAGCACACAGGGAAAGTGGGTGGATGCAATAGTTTGGGTGGCATTTTTCTACCCATGTATCAGCAACTTTTTATTAATATACTGAGCTCATAGCAGAGTACCTTATTCAGTGCAAATACAGTATTCTGTGTGTGCTTGGTTTTTTCCTGTCAGTTTGCTACGTTTGATAAGCACAGACTGAGAGAACTTAACTTGGAAGAGCCCTTCTACGTTTTCTCATTCAACATTTCCTTCAAGTCATAAAACTTCTGGACTCTTGAGATGATGGTTAAAGAGCTGATTCTGCTCTTGGGAAGTCCTAATTATTAGAAAGTGATGTCTTACACTGCTCCCCTCCTACAACATTCTCTAATGTGTTTTTGAAATGACACCAAATGCTATTATGATATCCTTCAACATTTCTGGGATCCCCAGAAGAGAGTTATTAGTCAAAAGTCCTGTCACTTGAGAAAGGGTATCAGCAAGCAAGATTGTTCAGCCTTGAAAACGGACTTTGAAGAGGGGAGAGATGAGGTGGATGAGACACGATGGCCTTGGTGTCGAAGGAGGACACTGTAATGAGCCATGTTATCTAGAGATCAAGTGGGCCCCTGCTAAGGCAGAGACTTGTCAGAAATGGTTGAAAAAGTTGTTTTTGATGCTTTCTAGCACCCTCTCTCTCTCTTTCTCTGTGTCTCTCAATATCACACGAGACCAACCAGTTCTATGTATATGTATGTATATGCCAAAGCCACCAGGCCATTCTTTCCTAACTCATTTGTATGGGCTTTTAAAAAATGTTGAGAGAGAAGAATCTAGGATTGTTAAAAACATCAGTCAGTGATAAACTCTGATTAAATCAAGGGTGACATTTATTTTCATGGCACTCTGTTTTACTCTAATTTTCCCTTTCAAAATGCCCAGTTACTATAAACCTCTCTGCATTCAAGAAAATGTTAATATGAAACTCAGAGAATTTTTGTGTCATACTTTTCTTCAACTACACATTATTCCACAATAGCCCAGAGAGGTGATTTTGAATAGTTATAAACTTAAGGTTTGGGGCGGGCAGGACCATTCTGCTAACATTTCTGTTCTTCATCTATTGTTATAATAATATCCTGATTATTATTTGAATCTCTTGATAATCCCAATGATAAAGATAATTGAATCTGTTCCACACGAGGGAAGCAAAATAATGTAACTAATAAGAAATATGTGCCTGGTGTCTTACTATACAGTTGCCTTGGTACATACCTGTTATACAAGCTACTTAATTTTTTATATATTTTTTTTGATACTGGATCTTGCCATGCAGTCAGGCTGGCTTTGAACTCATTATGTATGTAGTCCAGGCTGCCCTCAAACTTGTAGTAATCCTCCTGCCTCAGCCTCCCAAGTGTTGGGATTACAGGTATGCACTACTTATAATTACTAAATAGAGATGAATCTCTGGCTTCCTGAGAAATAGAAGAAATATTTTTGGGTGTGAGAGCATACCTAAAAGGGGAAATTGAGCCACCATGGTGGAGTTCAAATACTGTTAGCAACAAAGGAAAGGTTTTCAATTTGATATAAACTAGCAGAGCTGAGATTTCAGCTATGCAGCTTATGAGGCTTGGTCTCCGTTTGGATTTTAGGTAGCACTTGAAAAGGAGCGCAGAACCGATTGCCAGGGAAGCCCACAAGTATACTCCACTCTGCCACACACCTCAGTCTGCTGGGAGATAATGAGCCACGACTGGACTAACAGAGGGGAGGGTGATCAGGCTTTCCTGGGAGCCAAGAAGAAACAAAGAAACCTAGAAACAGACTGATGTTAGACAGTTTAGACAGAAGTATGGGAAGTGTAAAATCTCAGTGCTTGACTTCTAAGCCAGATAAACCTATTAAAGATTTGTGCATTAGAAATGGCAACTGTAGACATATCTCCAATTACAGACTGAATATTAGAAAGAAATGGGCCTTACTGTACAAATAGGTGTTTAACAAATAATCACTTACTCTTACCAGCAAGAATTTCTAGAGAGTTGTATCCCAGGATTCTATCCCACAGGAGCAGGAGTTGATCTGTAGCCAAGTATCCCGAGAAAGCGCGAACCATCCACTTAAATGATATGCGTAACCTGCGGGCAGGGGAAATGAAACTGAGTCTTACCACCGCATTTTCCTTACAGAAAGGTAACATCACGTGAGCCCAAATGACTGTATTGTTAAGGCACCTCTTCTGAGTTTTATAAATCACCTGGACATTTAAAATGCGAGTCCTAAAATCTGCACAAATGCAGTGGTGAGAAATTATCAGCTGTCAAACAAGTGATCTTCAATTATTAAGAAGACTCGCTTTGTACGCTGGGCCTTCTTTGTGTTGAACTTCTCCTTCATAAACAAACTCACTTCTACGTTATATTTTTCAGAGTGTGATCAATGAGTTGATCTTCTGAACGTCTTAATAATTCTAGGCAAGCCCTAACAATTTGAATTTTTATTCAAAATTCTTTAAAGAGAATTCAATCGTTTTGTATTTTTTCAAGTCAATAATTATATTACTATATTTCAGTTAAATCGCTACATAGGATGGGTAAAATAAAATAAAAATAGGAAATTTAAAGGGCCAATAACTTTAAAACTATAAGAGACTTTAGAAATAGATTTCTATTTCAAACCCTCATTTTAGTGAGATTATCGGAACTCTGAAAGATCAGTGAGAAAATTCAATTAAATTCCATTTTGCTACGAAAAACAAAACAAACCCACCAACAATAAAGCAAAAACAAAACCCCTAAGATACACAAAATCTCAATATTTGCCAGTAGTGTATGTTACGGTTTCTCTCTGAAATCAGGAAGCAAACTCTTTGGTTCTAGTGCCTTAAGAATTAATACCTCGCACTTCTCTACTGTCTATGAGCATATAAAAATCTGCCCCAGTGAGGTGCTAGTCAAACTGTTTGCTTCAACTGTTCCAATATCATATTGATAAGTATCTGTACTATTCTCTTAAAAGAGAAAAACAGATCTAGGGATTGTCTTGGTGTCTTATATTAATTCTCTTAAGACTGAAAAATGAAAAAGATCCTCAAGTTTGAGAATTTCCTCAATATTGGATAACTACTGATCTACTACAGTATAACAAAGCACACTTAGGCAGTAGTATTGACAAGTGAAGCTTTTTGGTTGGTTTTAGAATGTCTCTTCATAGATACAAAAAAACCTCACGACAACAAAAAAAAAACACCTTTTGGCTGTTGGGCGTTTTAATAATTAAATAACACATTTGATAGCCAGGCATGGTAGTTCCCCTCTGTAACCACAGCACTTTGGGAGGCTGAGGCAGGAGGACCATAAGTTCAAGCCAAGCCAGGGCAACATAGTGACTTAGTGAGGCTCTCTCAAAATTTTCAAAGAGGGGCTAGGATGCAAAGGCCCTGGGTTCAGTGCATACTACTACAAAATAAAATTGACATCTAAGTCTAAATTATTATCTTCAACTAGTTTTATTTATTCAAATTCTTATAGAGTTTTATTAGAGGAATACCTCCTCCCATATAGATAGCACAGCATCCATAAAAAAAAAAAAGGTTACTGATGAGGTATAACATGTGTAGGAGAAACTAGCCTTATAAATGTTCACTTGTGTAAGTTTTGTATTAGGAAGAACCAAATGAAAATTATATGCAATAACCAAGGAAAAAAAACCACAGAAAACAAAGAAACAAACAAAAAGTCAAGTTACTGGATAGGCCTGACAGCAAAATGACTAAGAATCAGTGAATTTAAGTATAGATCAATAGAAAAATGTGTAATCTGAATCATAGAGGAAAAGGGCTTAAAACAATGAATACAGCTTCAAGGATCTGTAGGGTAATTTCTAAAGTCTTAACATTTGTGTTAGTGTAACCCAGAAATAAGGAGTCACTATGGTGAGGAAAAGAAAATCTGAGGCAATAATGCCTGAAAACTCCCCAAATTTGGCAACAGATTTAAGCTCAACAACCCCCAAACAGAGTGAGCTCAAAGAAATTCATGCCTAGATACATAATAATCAAACTTTATCTTTAGCTAAGAACTAAAAATAAAGATCTTGACAGCAACTAGAGAAACACAAGAATTAAAAGTATTGCTTCTTGAAATGTTTGTTAGAATTTGCTAGTGAAACCATCGAGGCCAGAGCCTATTTGAAGGTAAATGTGATTTTTTTAAAAAACAATGTATATGGCAAATTATACAATACCTATCAAAAACTTCTTTTAAAAAAGTACAAAGGTTTTGTAAATAAGGAGGGAGGAGGGAGTGAAGGGAGGGGAGGGGACTGGGAAAAAAAGAAGCAACAAGATATATCATATACAGGTACAAATCCCCTATGCTGCATGTTATCACTATGTACATCTAAAATGTACCATTAACATAAAATTAAAAAAAAAAGAAAAATGAAAAACAGTACAAATGATAATCCAAGAATGGAGATAAAATGGAATAAAAAATGCTCAATTTTCAAACATAGGCAGGATAAAAAAAAAAGTAGAGAATATATGAAACAACTAGAAAATTCCAGCACAATGATTTCAATCCAGTGGTATCAATTACATTAAGTATAAATGATATAATCACACTTCTTAGAAGATAGACAACCATACAGGAAGAAGTAACTATGCTTTTGATAAGAAACCTACCTGAAAAATAAAAGCACTCATATTTGATAAAGAATAGAAAAGAATATACCATGCAGACTGTAATCAAAAGAAAGCTGGAATGGCTACATTAATATCAGACAGAGTAGTTATTACCAAGAATAAAGAAGGATATAGTCTATTAATAGGGAACAATTTTCTTAAAAACAGAGCTTCAAAATACATGAAGTGAAAACATATGTAACTGTGAAGAATACAAAGTCCATAATTACAGAGACTCTAATACTTGTTTCTCAATAATTAATAGAAAAGGTAAATTAGTAAGGAAGTGTACAAAAGCATGTAGACTGCTTGAACATTATTAACAAACTTGACTTTATTGCTGTTTATAGGACATGCTGCCCAACACTTGTGGAACACAATTTCTTTTCAACTGCATGTGGAACACATGGAACACGTGTCAAGATGGAATATATTCTGGGTCAAAAAAACAAACCTCAACAACTTTAAAGAATTGAAACTATATGAAGCATGTTGTCTAATCACCACAGAATTGAAACGGAAGTCAATAACAGAAAAATGTATTTCAAATATTTGGAAATTAAGCAACACACTTCTGTAGAACCAGTAGTCAAGGAGGAAGTAGCAGAGAATTTAAAAAAACACTTCAAATGCAATGAAAATTTTTTAAAAATCAGAATTTACTGGATGGAAATAGAGTGGTACTTGGTGAAAAATTTATAAATTAATGATTATTTAGAAAAGGAAGAATGTGCTAAATCAATGATCTTCTTCCTTAAACGAGTAGAAAGACAAGAGCAAAATAAACCTAACTCATGCAGAAGGAAGAAAATAAATATGAGACCCGAAATCAATGTAAATGAAACAGAAAAAACAAGAATCAAGAGAACCAAAAGTGGTCCTTTCAAAGATGACTAAACTTCTAGCCAGAATAATCAAGAAAAAGAGAGATAATATAAACACTAATCTCTGTAATGAAAGAGGTGAAGTCACTATTGATCCAATAGCTATTAAACGGTAATTAAGAATAATTAGAGAATATTATGAATTTAACTTTAATAAAATGCATAATTACTGATGTTCAAGCAGAAATGGATAACATGGGCAGTCTTATAGCTATTAAAGGAATTAAATTCAACGTAAAAAAATCTTCTAACAGGATGAGTTTTCATTTATGAAAACCTTTTAAAAATTGATTTCTACCCTATAATTATTAATTTTTATACTTTCCCTTACATAAGAATTTTAATGTGTATCCTAAGTCACCAGAATAAGTTTGTTCCTCTTAATGACTGAAGTGTATAAATAGTTAGAAAAAAACCCAGAATTTTAGTTTCTAGAAATAAACAAAGTGTCTTCAACTTTTTTTTTAAAGCCTAACTATATTCCAACATTCATTTCACAATAGTAAAAGATGTCAACTTATTACAGGTTTAAGAAAAAGAGATGTGCTCAATATAAAATATTTTTTGCTACATTCTTGTTTCATCCTCTCAATCAGGAACAGAATCCTTTTTTTTTTTTTTTTTTTTTTTGTGGTACCGGGGATCGAACTCAGGCCCTTGTGCTTGCAAGGCAAGCACTCTTATCACTGAGCTAAATTCCCCAGGCCCCAGAATCCTATTTTTAATAGTTAAAAAAGAAAGAATATCAGTTCAAAATTATCAATGGGTGATATGAAATGTTGTTTTACAGGTGACATTCCTAATCTTTCCGAAATTCAACAGTACATAGAAAGGAGATGTCATACACACTCCTACACAGTTCTGGGTCTATATCAACAATCATTTGCTCTTGAAATAACTCCATAAGGTGTTCTCTTGATTTGAAGATAAGGAAATTGCAGCATATATAAATTAAATAATTTTACTGGGGTTGCACAGTTTAATGAAAATAAAATTTGAAGTTGGGTTAAATTTCTACACACTGTCATCCAATGCTCTGGATTCAAGTATGGAGAAGGCAGATACTACACTCTTCTTTTTCCCATTAATTCTTTTTGTGGCCACAAAGAATTAATTCTCTTATCAAATTACCTCCCTACTTGGGGAACACGTTTGCCCAGAAGACGGGAACAAAATATTAATAATCATTTAGAAACTTCAGTTGCTATTTAATGAAAGAGACACATAAAATTGAAGTACAAAATGACTTTACATATTCACCTATAGCTCATCCTGAAATCAGTGGAAAAAACCCGAGCTTCTGGAAGGAGAAATTATAGTGCAACCAAACTAACTTGGTTTCCTTTAATGAAAAATAGCAAACTCTAACCCATGTCATTGTCACAGGTGAGTCCTGGTAAACTTAGCCCACAGCGACTCACGCACTGTCACATTTCTTGAGGTGTACTTGCTTCCACAGATGTCTGCATCAGTTTTGGCTAACACTTTTCATTACGAATGGAAATTAGTTCATTGTGGTGGTTCTTGCACCAGACACAAAAATCCTAGTGAATAAGGCTTCATTAAGATTTTGGTAATGCTTCCAAGAATTTTTTATACAAGGTAGTTATAATTTACTACTTGGAAATCATTGTTTTATTAGGGAAATTGTTAGCTTAATTTCTCTGAAGAATTACTGCATCTTCACAAGTACTTCACAATGATGAAAAAAATAGCTTTTTTCTTTTGATGTGAAATCATTCAATTAGGCGAGGAAAAATACTCACGGTTGAGCCCCAATTTCTCGTAGATGATAAAAGAGTTGTGGGAGATAGGTTTGAAGAAGGGTTTCAAACAGCAAACAGAGTGACACAATACCCTGGACATAACAATGAACCACAAAAGAAATAGATTGTTTACTATTTAAAAATTAATCGTGTTAATAAATTATCTAAACAAAAAATGAGAAAGACTATGAACATAAATACTCTTTATATTGTGTCAGAGTCAAAAACAGGGGTTGCACTAATAGATCTCTAACACTGTATTTAAAGTTACATTTTGTCTCTTTTTATGTGCATTTACACATAGGGGCATACTAAAGAGTCTCCTTCTGTTGCACTTGGTGATGCACGCCTGTTTGTGATCCCGGCATTTAGGAGGCTGAGGCAAGTGGATGGCCATGAGATTGAGGGTTACATGGTGAGTTCAAGGCCAACCTGAACTACATGAGACCCTGTCTCCAAAAAGAGTCTCCTTTTAAACAGTAAGTAAATTCCCAACACAAGCCCCTACTAATACTTGACGAGTCAAGGCAAACATCACTTTACAGAAAACCTGCTACTATGTGAGCCACGTATTTAGGCTCAGCAAAATCCGTTTTTTTTCAGACACATTACAAATTTCAGGTATTTCCCTGCTGCTGAGCCCATACCCTTCACTCTCCCTCCTTCTGTGCCTTCCCTGCTAGCCTCACTCTCTGGAGGAAATATTCTCTCCTTCTCTCACCCTTCCTCTGAAATCCACCTGTGGGAAAAGACTGAGGCTAACTGCTTGAAATTTGTATCAGGAAGTTTTCAAACAAGAATATTTGATTAGTATAAAGTTTTTGTTTTTGCTAAAATCTACACTTTCTTCAAAAGGGCATTATTTGTAAGTTGTAAGAAGTAACTAAGCTGATGGTTTTCAGGGTTATTTATTATTTGATTGCTCTGAATAAAGTCTTTCTTGCGGTTCAGCATTCCAATGGGTTGATCTTGGGAAGGAAGTTTTAATCCTCTTTTTGAGTTTCTGAAGAAATAAGGCTGTCACGGTTCCAAATCGTTCAGTCTGGCTGCAAGCCAGAAGAGGAGATGACTGCCTGTATTATTCCCCTGCGCGGAGAAAGGGCGGGGCGGGGCCGACCCAGGCATGGCAGCCCGCAGACAGAAGGGACGTGCAGAGCGGTGCGCACACAGCACCGTGGGTGTGCACTGCACGGCCAGGTTTTTAAACTCAGAGGCAAGAAATGATATAGAATATGAGAGTGAAATTCTGATACTAACCAAGATATTAGAAAAGGGGAGTATTAATCATTATTAATAATAATAACTAAGTCAAATTCTCCTAGACAGAAGCCTGAGATAATTGGTGGCCCTTCATTTGTTTATCTGTGCCATTCCAGAATTCTGTCATTTTTCTGCGTTCACTAGCCACACAGGACGGCAAAATTGGATACAAGGGAAGTAGGGTAGGAGCACCTACCCTTAAACTAAAAAGACAAAAAAGAGTTATTTAATTTAGTAGCAGTCACACAGTCTCCTCTTTGGAGAAATGTGGTAGCCCTGACATACATTCCATTGCTAACCTCATTTTATAGATGAGGAAACCAGCAAAAAAGGCAGGCATCTTGTCAAGGGTAATAAGTACAGACATTCTCTGTTTTTTGGTTTTTTTTTAATATACAAGAGCCTAATTTAAACACAGTCAATAAGACTTTTTCCTCTTTATTATCAAAATTTTAAATAACATTTTCTTCTGCTCTTTATCCTTCAGAAACATGTTGTTTGACATTATAAATTAGAAGTTGTTGCTTTATAATATAATGGCGTAGGAGACTTTCTTACAGCAAAGAACAGATTTCAGTCTGATTTTATGCACTTTTTTACGGACTTACAGAAGGGTGAGAAGAGATGGAATGGAGTCTGAAGAAAAAACGCACGTACATCTCACGGAATGTCTGATACAGTTTGTAAGGTTCATGGTACAGGAAACAAAGCGGTGCAACTGAAAGAAGAATAAATTAATTGGTAATGCTGCAGAACTACTAAAAATTTAAAAATAAGTTCCACGATAATGAAAAAATAGATCAAAATTTTATAGTAATCATGCCATTCATAAATAAGTTTAAAATCAAACCATGCTGATTATGATCATTATGTATACAATGTACCGATACATGTTCTTGGTAATAATGAAAAAAATGAAAAATAAAATAAAATCATACATACATTGTTTTTTTCATTTTGAAAAGAGAATATACGCACGTGTAAAAGTTCAAATAACCATTAAATATTATAAAGACAGGAGAGCAAGTTACAAATCAGTATAATTTCAACTGTACACTAAAAATGATACAATGGAATTATATAGGGATACTAAAAATTCAAAGTAAGGGTTACATAAAAGTCCTCTTTTTAAAATTGAAATAAGAAAGTGATAATTGAGCAACTCATTTTTACTTTGACTCACAAAAGATTCAAGCCACTTTTCAAAATTTTTAATTTTGGAAGTCAGGCAAATTAAATATAAAATGATTTATGACTAACTTTAGAATCAAGGTCTTCAATAATTTAATTTGAAAATACAAATTTTGAGTAATACTTCTGTACTATTGATCTCTACTAGCACATCTCTACATGCATCAGGACAGTTTTCATTGACAAAATAAAACAATACTCAGGCAAAGGACTTAATTCTCTCTCTCTCTTTTTTTTTGGTGCTGGAGATCAAACTCTGGGTCTTGTGCTTGCTAGGAAAGCACTTTACCCCTTGAGATAAATCCCCAGCTTACTTCTTCAGTGAGTTACATTTTATTTTGCACCCCTCAGCTGGATGTCAGGAAGTGCTCATCTTGGAGCGGGACCTGGGATAGACTCCTGACTATTCTATGCCAACCACCTGGTCACTATTTCCGTCTTTTCATGGTTCCTCCATGTCAGCCAGCATATTTGTGTTTATAAGGTAGATATATAAAACTGCATAGCCTAAATACCAATTTTAATAAAAACTCCTTGCTTATAAGTAATTTCAAACAATATAAATTTGACAATAAGAAGTTCTGGGGTTCTGTAAACTGCCAATAAATATCTGAGGCCTGTGGGCCACTTTAGCTCTCTTCTTAACAGAATGAGAGGAAAAATGGTAAAACATTTTAAATGTTTACAATCATAAAATTCAGTTACGTGAGCTCAAGGGCAGTGTGCAGTATCACTGAAATATTCCCTGAAAACTAGGATTGCAAATGCGCAATTCTGCTTTTTCTGAAGGGCAAAAGAGTAATTACTTCTAGGGGAATTAATATCTAAGTAAATATGAAAACTATTTGCATATATATTCATAGAAAAATTACACACAATACTCATGTATTTTATATATAGATATAAAATTTAAAAATAAGACTTTCCATTTCAAAGCTAATTTTTAAAACTTACAAAATAAGTGGTTACTGATTAGCCAAAATTAGGGTGTCCTATATTTTTTAAAGAGTAATTCATGTTCTGCTGAGTGTGGTGGCATGAGCCTGTGAAATCCTAGCACTTGGGAGGCTGAGGCAAGAGGATCCCCATGAGTTTGACATAGTGAGTTCAAGACCAGCCTGAAATACACAGGAAGACTCCGCCTCAAAAAAAGAAAAAAAAGAAAAAAAAGAAAGAATAATTCATGTTCTAATTGAAATAACAATTTAAGAAAAAGCCATGTAGCACTAATACATAGCATTAATATAAATTCAAAATGAAACTTTTAGAATTTATATTTTCAAAATGATGCATGTATTATCCTCTAATTTTTAAAAATTTATTGACATATAAGAACCTGAAATCTGCATGTGATTATTAATGGCCATTTCCATTGTGGAAATGCTAGGAAACTTAAAATAAAACATCTCTACAAACATATATAACACAAAATTGCAACAACTATTGAAGATACTACAACTGTTTATATTGAATTCCCATATATAGCTACAAAATGGAGAATTTTTACTTCATTATATATAATATGTAAGAAACCTTCTATATGACTTAATTTTTTAAGTATCTTTTCATATTTGATTCTTCCACAGAAATAGATTTAGTTTATTAACTTGTACTGTAGGAATTTATGAAATTATGTAATACACTTATAATCCGCATAAATGAAACAGAAACAGTTCAGAGAAAAGTTTTGAATGCATTTTAAAAAGAGGTAAGTATCGTAATTTTAAAAATACAGAAATTAAAAATGAAGTGGCAGTTCTAACTAGAGTTCCACAGGGGTGATTATTCTACTATAGTGATTCTAAGTAGTTGTTGCTAAATTATTTGTGGATGCTTAAAATAACTTTCCAAATAGTATACATAAACTCTGTATCAAACATTTTGTATAATGCACTGTATTTCCTTAGCAAAGATCTTCCCCTTGGGTATATAAATCTTAGCTTGTTAAATGACCATGAATGTGAATAGATATAGCCTCGCTCAATTTATTTTGAACAGACAATTGCTAGAATATTTAAACTTTCATGACATACAGTATCCTTTAAACCACTCAAGTACACCTAAAATATTTACTTGAAAAATCCTTGCAGTTGGAATCATTAAAATAAAGACATAAAAGTGCTTACATTTTTACTATTAGAAGTAAAAAATTTTATATTTATAAACTTTTATATTTATATTTATAAATATTATATTTATATTTATAACCTTTTTAGGTTTTCTGTTTCAGGTTTGTCACATATTTATAAAAGAGAAATATGCTAGAAGACAATATTAAATGTTACGAAATTTTGCTGATGAGAATTAGGTATACTAGATTATAATTAAAGCTTGTAAGCAACATCATCAAGATAGCATAGTGTGAAGTCCCTAGGTACCCTGCATCTTTTTCATTGTATGCTCAATTTAAGTTTTACGTCACCTCTAACTGTCTGCTGTTGAACATGAAGGTGCTTTTTACAAAGAAAAGCATTAACTTCTTGCTGATTCTTGTTACAAAGGTAAAACATTAACGTGTTTCTTTTTATTATAACGGTTAAGGTGTAGAAATAAAGGGAACAACAGTAACAAGTTTATATGTAATACATGAAAATTTAAAAATGAAGTGACATTGAAGTGCTGAGCATTCCTCTTGCTAATCTCAGTTAAGTATTTTCATTCCTCAAAGAGCACTCAGAGCTCTCCAGCCTGCGTATGTGTTTTTCTGCAGAAGACTGAATGCTCTAATGCAATCGCTGCCATGCACACGGGAGTCTCCAAAATCACCAGCTCAAACTCAGTGCTGTCCCTCCCTTCACATTCTTTCTGACTTATTTTTTTCAAAAGACTCATACGAGAATTAACCAAGGCTCATACAAGTTCAGGTGTTTAAGCACTCTAGTTTAAAGCCTACTACAACGAAATGTTAATGTCTATCTCTACTCCGCTGAATTAGAAATGGTAACCTTCAGTATAATTTTCATGGCATGTTCTAATTCCAACCTACCAAGCAGTTAACACCTAAATAATCATGGTGACCCTTTATTTTCAATTTTTGAATTGGACATATGAACAAATTCTAAACTCACTGTTTAAAAATGTTCATGATAATTTATGAAGAGCAATTTATTACAGTGTTTTTACGTTTAAATTTTATAAAGTATAATAAAAACAATGAATATTTTAAAGCCCAACTTACCATACATTGAAAATCCATGAAAAGGAATTACACCTAAAAGATTAAGAAGAAGTTTCTTTTCACTAAGTAGCATTCCTCTGCTTGTTAGGTAAAATTTAAAGGATGAAAATGTCTTTTTTCCTATTATTTGCTTCAACTTTGTTCATGAATGTCAAAATACTTTTTAAATATCTTTAGAAAAGCAAACTAGAAGGTCAACTACATATCTAGTTAACTTTCTATTGATAATACAGTGCAATTAAAACTGAACATGTATATACACATGTATAAAGATATAACAAATGTACACACACACACACACACACCCACACATGTACCGTATATACACACAAACAGGACTCAAATATGACAAGGCAGATCACAGAACAAAGTTTCAGAACTAATGACAATGGATCACAGAAAGTCAATAGATAGTGTCCCTTCTGAAACAACTTCATTCTGTTTATTAGATCCAATCTGCTAAAGGATTAGCGAGCTTTTCAAGGCACTTTTTTGAAAATATTACTTTAAGGAAACACTGTGCATGTTTAGCGTACCTACGAAAAATTATGTAATGGATGTGGGTTAGAAGAAATATTGGCAGAAATACAGTACAAACGCAATACTATAATCTTCGCTGAGAATTATACACAAGCAAAGTAACATCCTTTTCAAAGAAATACTCAAAGCTTAACTTACTGTGCTAAACATCTTGTTATATTCTAAGTGAAAAATCAGAATTTGTATAGCCTAGTTCAAAACAGAATTTCCTCAATAAATACCACTGTGAATCTAATGGTGCACGGAATCAGGTTGCAAACACAGTACAGGAGAAAGCTGAGAAGGTTCCTTTTTTGAAATATAGTACAAAAATGCTTTATCTATCCAACATGTTCAGAAGGAAAAACTTGTTTTTGGCAGGTTGTCTAGAGTAAGTTCTAAGAAACGATAGTTGACTCTGCTTAAAACATATCCGAAACAAATTTCGATGCAACAACACAGTTTTGACAAGGTTTAATTTGGGGGATTTATTTCTCATGCTGAGTCAAATACTGATTTCCTATAACGCCTATTTCTTATTCCCAGTTCAGACCATAAAAGTCTCAAAGAAAAATCTGATTTACCAGCTGCGGTACATAAAACATTTTGGAAACACTTGCTGTCTCCTGCTCCCCAGCTCCATCACCATCACAGTTTAAGCCTTTATGAGCTTCTTTAATTGTTCCTCAGATGAAATGGGTTTAAATAGCTTCCCTATTTTATTTTCTTCTGGACGAGCTGCAGTCTACCACAGCCCTTAAAGTAGATGACTAAAACCTCTAAGTGCTTTTCCTCCTACGTATGCTACAGCTAAGACGGCACATTTGAGCAGCTGTTTCTGGACCTGAGTAAAGGCTTATGTTCTTATCTCTGTCACATTTCTTATTTGGTGAACCATTCCAATTGGAGATAATTCTGAGTTCTCATTCTGTTATCTAATGTGTCCCTTATTCTTCTTGGTTCCACATTACTGGGAAATTTGATATGTACATTATCTATGTTCTCATCTAAGCAGTATAAAAATGCTGAACAAGACAGAGCAAGGATAGTAACTGTCACTACAAACCTCCTTTCATGTTGCTATCAGCTCATTAGTCAGCACCCTACTGCAGTAAGCGAGGAGGAAGAGCACGAGTGGGTGCCAGCTAGACTTGGTTGGCTTCATCTGCCTCCCTCACTTAGGAGCTTTGTGGCCTTTGGGTAAGTTTCTTAACTTCTCTAAGCTTCAGTTCCCTTATCTGTAAATCAGAGATAATGTTGGAAACTACATAGTAAAATTGAGATAAAGGCTGCAGCTCGGCCATTAATAAATACCTTGGGACTCTAACAAATGGTGATTGTTGGTATTAACGTCCACAAACTAATTCGTATTTTTTTGTTGTTTCTAGAATTAATTTTATAAAAACAAAACAGTATGAGGAAATCTAGTTATTGTTCTGTACTAGTCTGCCAGGCCAACCAGCTTCAGAAGTTTGCTCAGATCATTTTTATTTTTTATGTTTTTTTTGTTTGTTTGTTTGTTTTCAGATCCAAAGCTTTGCAAGCTGCAATTCTCAGGACCTACCTTTTCTCATTTTTCCCTAGTCTGATAGCACAGTGCACAGATTTGTGTTGTCCAACTCTGGCTGAGTCCTTTGGCTTACCAATTTTCTTGTTTATCTTTTTGATTAGCCGCATGATTCTTTCAGAACTTTCCCACTTTTCAAATGCTTAAACACCCATTCAATAGACCTTACTTCTCTCATACTAGGAGGCTTATGCATTGACATGATCTCTCTCCCCTGTTCTTTATGTTTCACTTTTTCTTCACTCTTGGTCTTAGAGGGAGAAATACCCCTTTGTGTTTTTAGTGATAACATCTTCACCCTGCTCTGAATCCTGCTTCCTTAATGTTCACAGCTATTGGCAACTAAGGTCCTTTGTGTGTTCTGTGAGCTAAGCTAAGGGGCCTTTATAATTTTAAAGATTATTTATTTAGAAAAACAGAGATTATTTATGTGAAACAGAGACTGTTTGTGACCAGCAAAACTTAAAAAATCAGAAAAAAAGTTTGCCAGTGTCTGCTTTGGAATCCTATTGCACCAATTACACCCATCCATATGCATCGGTCAACAAATTTGTATTGAATCTCTACTATGTGTCATTATTGTAAGGACTGGAGCGGACCTTTGATTGTAGAAAGAAAAATCCTGATAAAATAAGCAAACACATGTTGGATAAGTGCTAAGAGTTGCAAAGAAAATAATGGAGGGAAGACAGTTGGTGGGGAGGTCCAGGCTGGGGAAGGGTGGAGAAGACCTTCCTGATAAAGAGCCACGGAAGGTTTGGAGGTGAGAATCATGTGACAGAGGTGACCTGGAAGCTCCGGGCTTCATGTGATGACTGTCATGGAATTACTGCCAGGAGAAAGTACACTGAACATAGCCAGTCTCACACGAGGGGCGGGGGGCCAGCTCTTCACTCTGCCTAATGTAAGCATAGAGACAAGGGATGGGTAAATCCTATCAAAATACATAGCTCTTTAGTCTTTCCTATTTTGCTACAACCATTCAGGCAAGGATACAGGAAATATCCTCACATATCATCATTATCAAAAGTCCATTTTTTTTCCTAGACCCTAATTTTCCATTAACAAATGTATAATCCCTTTCCTTCCTTCAAGCCAAGTTTAATTTTTTAAAAAACATCCACATTCACCACCTCTACTTCCTCATAACCCTCAAGCACTTGCGAACTGACTTCCGTCCCTAAGACCCCACCTTCTGATCAATACACTCCGGGTCTCTTCTCTTTGTGCGTTGTGATTAATGGCCACGTGGCACCGAAAGCTCCTTCTCAGACCCGACCCCATCACGACCCCGATGACTATGCAGAGCTACTCCCTTCTATCCCAAAACTTTCTGCTGTTCAGTTTTGTTTTTGACTCTTTTTTGTTTTGGCTAATTATTCCTTTTGCTCTCTCCTTGAATATAGCTGTGTCTGAAGATTCTGTCACACTTGTCTTCGTTCTCCTTCCACCAGTATTCTCATTAACTTATAATGCAAGTTAAAAAGCCCCTATCCAGAGCCTTCTTCCACACACTTCGCTTCTATAAAGGACTCATTACCTCCTTTTTCATTTAGGGAAGAAAACGCTGAATTACTTTTCTCTCTAGTTCTCCCTCAGTCCTGATACCTAAGTGTGTCCTGTTCCTTTCTGGTCCTTGCAGGACAGCAGGTACTTAATTCTTCAACCTCGTGTCAGCAGCTTCATTCCTCTTCTCGACATCACAGATTCGCTATCCTCTCAAATTAACTGCCATCCCTCCAGTCTCCGGGTCCAGACAAGGGCTCTCCCCCGCCTCCAGCCTTATCCCTGACTCACTTCTTCGGACTCCAAGCGATGCTCCTCCTAGGAAGGGCTCCCTGACAGACCCTACGCCTCACCATAGGCAGTTCATTCATGAGTGCTCTCGCACCCGCTGACTTGCCCTGATGGAGATACTACTCCTCTGCGCATCTAGAAAGAGCCGTGCAGTTCTGGCTCCACCACTTTGTCTGTAGACACTCAGGAAGTTAACTTGTGTTCTCATCTAAAACTACTCTCGGACTAAGGAAGACTGGCGTGGGTGGAGGTCCCTGCTCCGGCCCTCTTCCGTCTGCGCGCCTCTCCCCCACAGCCCAGTTTCTACCCGGAGATCGCAGCCCGCTTCCCGAGCCCAAGGACTCTGAAGCCAGCTGCTGGGGCTTGCCCGTCGGCCACTCTCCTGACTGTGGTGTCAGTGGGAGTACGTACTGACTTTCAATGTCAGTCCAACCTGTTTGTAAAACTTCGCTCAAAGGGGCTGCCTGTGGAAACACGAAACCTGGAGAAGAGAGAAGCAGGTGGGAAGGCTACAAGCCAGGGACTGCTGAGAAGTTTAAAATTCCGAATTTGAACTTGGTCTTCCAGACTGTTATGAAGGTATATGGCCAAGGCAGGAAAACAGAGTAAACAGTTTATTAGTCTCTTTGTATCTTCTAAATACTTAGACTTATGACAAGTAGACCCCACTTGTCCTACTGCCCCAGGCCCTGTAAAGATTAAGGATAGGCCTCCCTTCATCTATGAAGTGATGACAACACCAACGAGATGGTGGTGATTAAATAAGAGAACGTATGTACTACAGCAAAATACTTGATCCAGAGTCAGTACTTAATACACGTTATTTTCCTGTCCTTATCTTACTGTTCTGTAATCAGTTTTTATTTCTCTCTCTCCTAACAGAATAAATCCTTGAGTGCAGGAACTATTTCTTATTTACCCCTAGCCTCAAAGATAAGTATAGTGACCACAATATAATAAGTATTCATTCAGTACTTGCAGAATGAGTATATGAAGCCCTAGAGAACCTTCCTCTTCCCTTTTTTTAATCTTGTATTTTCTAGCCTATTTCCAGGGCTTGTAAATATCATGAAACAAAAATTCATTTTAACAATGTGTCTAAAATAATTGCAGAAAAATTTGTGACTTGCAGAAAACTATATATGAAGCTCTTTCAATAGTAAGTTTCTTTGCCACCTTAAAGGTGCTCCGCTTTTTAGAAACTAAATTTTACAAATAGGTTGAATTGACATAGAAAGACAGCGTGTACTCCCCATGACACCACAGTCCTCAACTCTAGGTCTAGGGCACACTCAGGACAGCTTGCAGATCATTCTACTGGGGCTGGGGATTTAGCTCAAGTGGTAGAGTGCTTGTCTAGGAAGCAGTAGGCCCTGAGTTCGATCCCCAGCACCCCCCAAAAAACAAACAAACAAAAAAGACCCTCCTTCTTCAAGTCTCCTTCTCTCTTTGTCTTTGGTTGAGTCCTTCTTCCTGTGAACACCTGTCATTCTCAAACTTCCCCTGGTACTGCTTCATTGTATTTCTTTTGCTAATTATTGGCTAGGCACATAATAAAAGTTATCTGTGTCTTCAAAGTTTTCTAAAATAAACACATTGACATGTGAAATAAAAATTGAGAGAAAAGGGCTGGGGATTAGCTCAGTGGTCAGAGTGTCTGCCTCGCAAGCACAAAGCCGTGAGTTCGATCCCCAGTACTGGAAAGAAAAAACTGAGAGAAAATAAGTCAATAAAAGAGGCATATTTTACTATCTTCAGGAAATATAACTACATATTATCTTTCTAAACACCAAACCTCAAAGCATATTGCTATTATATAAAACTCCTGTATTCTTACTCAAAATCATTTTAACTTCCTCTGTGAAGCCACTGCAGAATCATTTCAACAAGCAGGTTGAAATTAACACATTATTAGAACAGTTAGAAATAAACACATTATTATTACATTTATTATTATTTTCATCTTCTACAAATATCAAGGAACTGCCAGCGTAGAAACACCTAAGGATGTGGCATGTTTAAGAAGGAAGGTTACAGCGAACATACTAGTGAGCTGCTAAAAGGGACACGCACACTAAGGCTGTCTGGGGTTAGTCACACGTTCACTGCATTTCCCCACGTTCTAGAATCTGGTTGCTCACAAGCTACTAGGTCTATTATCTCAGCAACCGGCAGAGTGTCTTCTACAAGTGGAATACCCAACACATGTTGTTGATGTAAATTTGAGTATTTATAATGGTGTATAAAGAAAATATTAATGTATACAATTTGTTTATGAATAATTAAGAAAAGCACAGGTGGTCTTGATAACTCAATTTCAAAAGAATAAATGATCAGCAAAGTCATAGACACATAAATTTAAATTCTATGTGACTTTGGGCAAGTTGGCAACCTCTTACATCCACATTTTCACTTCTGAAAACGGAGATAAATAATAGCAAAGTCACTGGGTTGCACTAAAGCACAAATGAGTTAATGTATTTGAAGTGCACTAGTATAATGACTTACACACTTCAGATGCTCAAAAACCTTTAGCTATTTTAAGCTCTCATATGTTAAGTATGAGCTTACTTTTTTTTTTTTTTTTTTTGGCTTGAATTAGCTAAGAGTACACTTCAGCTTAGCTATGATTAGCCAGGGCTTATGCACACTGCCCCTCCCACCCCCCAGCCTACACAGCCTGCTTTGTTGAAGAAGGACAAAGTCAAATCCTGGCACACACCAGCAGGAGGCCAGGATGTGGGGAAGAAGCCATTACCACACTAGGGTGCAAACCACCTAGAATGCTCCTTTGATCTTAGAGGTTGTCATGTTCTCGGCCAGGTTTTTGAAAATCCTTTCCTTTGCCTCTCATCACTTCAGCCTTTCAAGGGTCGAACTTCTTTCACCTGGTTACCATCCAAGAGTGTGCTTCCAGCGGCATTAGGATGGTGAGGACACACCTCCCGTCTGGCCTCAAAGGTCTACAAATCTACTGTGAGTGACTGTTGTAAGAGCCTTGCCTTCCCTCATGGATGTGAAACACATCTAGCATATTAACGGCTATACTCGTGAATAAAGAGATGATTTCACAGCCTGTGACAAAGCTCAGAATGGTAAGCACTGTCAACAAAAATAAATCTTGAACAAGATGAGCTATAAATAGTAAATATGACTCAGAAAATATCCCCAACATTAACATGCTTTGCACTTACTAAATATTTTCTCTTTCTTTGCTCACTGTCCCTGGAAGTGTCACATTTGATCCATTTCAACTTTATAATACCAGTTGAAAGCAAATTGTTATACTCTTTCATCTTGATTACTTAGTACAGTTTATTTAATTCATTTGTTGAAATAAGAATCTCATCTGTTTATTCTTATTCCACATATAACCAACAAGTCAGTGTAAACAGGGATTAAGACAATGGATAAATTATTTTCTCATTATTTCCATTATCTCTCTGAATCAAAACTTCAGATTATGACTTTGTTAACTTTATTTTCAGTAATTAAAATTTTCTAAAACATTATCATATTTAAATATCAATCTAAAAATCATATTTGAAAAAAGTTTAATGAAGTCTACAATTTATGGCTAAATTTACACTTCAGAAGGATTTGGGGTATGAGGTATTTTTGATTTATTTATAATTAATATAGATGACAAAGACATTGCTATTAGTCAACTTTATACATACAAGGAGATTCAAGGTGATATATTTTAATTATTTCTTCCAACAGCCTTCCTAACATAGCACAGTGTCCTGCATACTGTAGGATGTTTAGCAGCATCTCCCGCTCCTCCAGATTGGGACAGCTGTTCAGACACTGCTAAAAGTTCACTAGGGTGTGTGTGTGTTGGGGGAGTGGCCCCTGGTTCACAATCACTCTTCCAGAGTCCTGAAACTTCTCTGCCCAAAGTTCTCTAGCAATTAAAATGGTTTTTCCTTTCTTGTAGGAAAGAAATGATACTAAGAAATCATGATTTTAAAATCACTTATGATTCATTCTCTGCCAGATTTATGTGTATTTTTCCTATAGGTCTCACTTTTTCACTCCTTTGTATTTTTCTATGTTCATTCCCTCATTCATTTGACTCGAAAGTGTTTACTGAGCACAGACTTCATGTCATGCATGATTATAGGTGCTAGATACATCAGTCATCAAAAACAATGAAGCTCCTTATTCTCCTGGAGCCCACATTCTAGGGACACCTTCCATCTGGGTAGTCTTCTTAAAGAATTAATTAGGAATCAGAGGAGAGTCATCACTGAAAGCAGTGAAGTAGAATATTTCCAAACTCTGTCCTTCCACTTAAAGGAATGGTTAAGCTGATAAAAATGTTAGAATCAACTTTTCTGAACTCTGGAATCTAATTTAAAAACTTATAACAACCAAGGGAATGCTTAATAAAGAGAGATTTTTGGTGAGAGAGCATTATGGCATTTTAATTTGCCCGCCTACTATTCCCTATTTTCTAGCGTGGCAAGAGCCATGAACACATCAGCCCACATTTCTGGTGTAGCTTGCCGGTACAAGAGGGAACAATACAGAACTTGTATCAAACAAAACAAAACCAAACAAAACAAAAAACTGTGCTGTGTGTTTTGACCTGTCTAGTAGCTACCTGAGGGATTGGCTCACATTTACCTTAGTTATACCTGCCTAGTCTCAGAGTTTTCTCAGGACTAAAGTAGCTTGCCAAGCATGTCTAAAGGCAAATATATTAGCTGCCTCTCCTGGGAGAAGGAATAACAGATGGGGCAAATAGCAGACAGATTGAAAAGCAAGGGAAGGAAGAGGCTGGGGAAGGAGCTACTCAAGGGAAGAAGGGCTTGAAAAGTTCCTGTGTACAGGATCCATGATGGTCTAGAAGACCCGAGAAGACTTTAGGCTTTCACACTTGACTGAGTCTTAAGCCCTGAGCAAGAAGGAAGTGAAGGCTAAGGTAGAGTTGTAAATGACCTAGCTAAGCTTCAAGGAAGTGATCCACTCCAAGCCAATCTGCAAAGACTGGGAGAATTATTTTTACTTTTATTTTTTGTTTTGACATGTTTAAGGAAACATCTGTCAAATCACTAGCCGACCACTGGGATGATGAAATAGACTTCCATGTGATACAAAGAGGTGAATATAAGTTTTAAAGAACTGGCTTAGAAAAGCCATTAAACACAATCAGCTGTCTCGTAGCTGACTCTCTCTCCCACCTTGCTTTGTATCAGCACATTACCGTCTGTCTCACTGGACATCCTGGTGTTCTTCATACCATCAAGGCTTGCTGACACCTGTGGCCTTTGAACACGGTGTGCTCCTTCCGGAATGCTCCTCTCCCACTGCTCTGCATAGCTTACTCTGCCTATTCCTACCTGTCTTCTCTTCTGCCTCCTCAGAGGTACCTTTCCTGACTACCTTATCTAAAATAGCCATGTCTTCTCCAACTTGCTACAATTTTTGTTCCTTTCCATTGTTTGCTTCATTACATGCTCAGATTATCGATTAGCCTGGATGAAAATCTTTCTAGAATCTATTTTTTAATTCTTATTTTTATTAGTACCTGTTTGCAGTACACAATGGTTACATTCATTGTGAGAAGCTGGCACATGTGTGTAACACATCAATTCTATGTCCTCCTCTTCCCTTCTCTACCTCTGCTCACTCCATACCTTGATTCCCTTCCCATTTGCAAAAGATCTAGATTCCTGTTTCTTATTATCTATCTTAGTTTGCTCTTTAATTTCTTTATACTTCAGTATTCTTCTATAAGAGAAACTATGTGATATTTAAGCTTGTGTGTCTGATTTATTTCACTTAACATGTTCTCAAGGTACATCTATTTTCCTACAAATAACTCAAGTTTATCCTTCTTTATAGTAGAGTCTAGAACCTATTTTATGCACTCTTTTACTTTTTTAATATTCCACTTTCTTTTTTTCCACAACACACTATAATAAACTCAGTAAAATTTTCTGAGGCATTAGGACATGATTATAAGAACATTGCTTCTGAAGCCAGATAACTTAGATTCAAAACCTGGCTTTTCCACTCATCAGCTGGTCAAGTTAATATTCAGTACCTCAGTTTCTTTACCTATAAATAGGGATAATATTAGTACTTGCCCATAAGATTATTGTAAAGATTAAAGGAGTTAACACGTATAATGTATTTAACACACTGTCTTGCATACAGTACTGCTTAGAAAATGTTAGCTGCTGCTGCTACCACTACTATTACAAGTATTAGTGTGGATATTTATGCACACCTGTACACATACACACACACATACACACACACATACACACACACACACACACACCTTGAGCTCATTATAAAGATCTTAATTTTTTTTTTTTTTTTGAGACAGGGTCTTGCTATGTAGTTCAGGCTGGTCTTGAACTCACCATGTAGCCCATGGTGGCCTTGAACTCATGGTGATATTCCTGCTTCAACCTCTCAAATGCTGGGATTACAGGCATGAACCACTATGCCCAGAAAAGATTGTAAATTATAATATGCTACAGCCTACAACATAGTGATACTGTTTAAAGTGTACAAGGTTTTAGCTTTATGTAGGTTTTATATTCTCCTGTATGAGGCCTCTAACTTCACCTCTCATTGTTGCTGGTCATTTTTCATAACTATATCAGCCTCTTTGCATTCTTCTATTTTTTTCAGAGATAAAGCAACTTTGTTGGACATATATGTTAAGTGAGAGCTACTATTTTCCTATTTTCCAAACTAACCTGAAAAAGCCTTTCTATGAACAGAGAAAACACTTGAGTTGATGGACATCTCTTTTGGCCATTCAAGGGTATTTTTTTTTCTTATTTCCTATTTCTCAGATCAATGTAAAAAGTTACCAGAAGGTTAACTTATCTTGGATGATAGATGTAATAACAATTTTGTATGTATATATAAGATGTTAAAATTAACAAGTCTCTGAATTGAGTTCAAATAAATATTCATTACATGCCTACTACTTGCCAGATATGTACTGAAGGCCTGAAAGTGAAACAAAAACATGATTCTGAGCCTCCTGAAGCTTGCACTACCAAGGGAGAGATTAAATATAAACAAATAATGCCAAGATGATTCGGTGAGCGATACCAAAGAGTTTCTAGGCAGGTACTGTAAGGGCCTTGAGGAAAAGCCTTAACCTACTGGCTCATGGTGGGCGGGGTGGGGCGGTGTCAGGGACGCTTTGGATGTAGATCATTAAGGCATCTTTCTAAGCCTTAATGACTGTCAGGCAAAGAAAGGTCAGATGGGCTATTCTAAGGATGGAAAAGGGAGAGATCATGGGGAAGGAAGCAGCATAATGCTTTTGTGAGAATATGTGGCTGTGTATCAGAAAAATAAATAGTTTGATATTGCTATGGTAAGAAAAGAGATGGGAAATGGTGAGAAATTTTAGAAGCTAGGAAGCAGATGCATAGGGATCAGATCTCAAAGGTCTTCACATGTATGTCATGCTGAGAAGCTTGGATGTCACTTAAAAGATAAGAGCCATTATGAAATGTTCGAGAAAAATGATAGTCTTTAGATTTCCCTTTAATGTGTAACTCAGATAGCAGACTGGAAGAAAGAGCAAAGTTAGAAAAGCAGAGCAAAAGAGACCAGTTAGGTGGCTGCTGTAATTCCCGAGCTGGAGATAGGAGGGCTTGAAAGAAGGTGAAGCAGGAGTAAGGGTCCCAGTTGTATCTGGAAGATAAAATTAGGAGGCTCAGTGGCTTAGAAAACGAGGGGGACCCAAGGATGACTACATGGTTCCACGCCTTGAGTTACTGAGTAGATGATAATACAAGTAACCCAGAGCAGAACAATTGTGTATTTTGGATTTAGTGGGTCGGGGGGGCGGGGAGTGCATAGGAAGGTAAAGTATGGAGTTTAGGTTGAGACATACCAAGTCCGAGGTACTCTCACAGGAGAAGTCAGAACTGGAGGTAGAACTTTTAGAATAATCAACACAGAGATTCATGAAAACAGATGGAAGCCTCTAGGAAAATGTGTGAAAAGAGAAGAACCAAAGGGCAGAGTGCTTAAAGGGGGGGCAGCAGTTGAAAGTCTGTGAAAAGGAGACCTTCAACTCCCTTTCATGGACAGGGAGAGAACAGCGCCATGATTTCCATCTGTGAGTTTTGGACACAGTGGTCAATAGTGTGTAGCACCTCATCAGCTACATTTCCCAAGCACTCACTACATGGCAGGCACCATGCCATTTTACACACCACATCTTATTTAATCCATTATCCACAAGCTGGAGTTGATGAATCTGACGTTCAGAGAAGTCATGTAACCTACTCAAGGTCATGGGGTGAGCTGGGAGAACTGGGATCCAAACCCAGGTCTGCTGCATTACAAAGCCCATGTTCCTAACCCTGCTGGAGTAAAAGAATTCTTCACGGTGCTACATAATATTGTCTTAAAGACAGCTATGTATTGCTTTCCCAAGAAGCATATCCTAAAAGCTAATAACATAAAAGAAATATTTAATATATAAATATTAAATATGAGGTCATTCATGCATGATTACTTCATAACACTGAACTGAATTACTTCAGTGACACTTCTTCATAATCTTTGCATTTCATAAATACCATGATGGCCAATTTAGGGAAACCACAGAGCACAACACAAGACACAGCACTCGGCTGACCAGAAAGCCCCAGTTAGACCAGTTGGAGTTCTTCAGAGGAAAACTAAGTGCTGCAGCCCTGGATACTTACACCTAGTCAGCTTTCTCGAAAATTCTCTAAGAACCAGGGAAGGTATGCATAGTTTAGCACAAACCTACCAAAGTGTGGTAAAATTCATTAAGATATACATGGTATGGGAGGTTTATTTTATTTATTTATTTATTTATTTATTTATTTATTTTTTGGTGCTGGGGATCAAACTCAGGGCCTTGCGCTCGCAAGGCAAGCACTCTAACTGCTGAGCTAAATCCCCAGCCCCAGGAGAAGTTTATTTTAGATGACAAATTATTTCCCATTTAAAGACAGAATAAGAAAGTAACATTTCTATTATAAAAGTTGTAATTTTTCTATTTCCCACTAGAGGAAGCAATAGCATTACTCTTACCATTTGGTGGATAAAAAACGGCATATTCTTCTAATCCTAGTTTTCCTGAAAGAGAAGATAACAGAGGATTTTGATATGATTAAGTAAAATAAATTTTTAAGAATTATGTACTAATAATTAGTGGAATTTTAAAAACTACTATAGCATGATTTTATTTCATTTCATGATATGGAATTAATTTGAAAAACTCCCAGCCAATTTTCTGGTATTAGGAAATCTTTTCATGAATAAAAATCAGTAATATACACTAAAGTACAAGGGAAGTGATACAAAATAAACAAAAAACAAACACATTCAAACTCCTGAAGCACTTCAGAAGAATCTACTTATAGCATAGAATTATTTTGCTAAGTATAAATTTTCTAATCTATTCATTGAAGCAAGCCCTATGTGCTGCAACATCGCATTAGCTTACATTTGAATGGCATGTGCTTAAAAGTTAAATGCCTTAAACTGTATGGTGATTATATTTTCTGAATCCCAAAATAATTCATATGATCAGAGGATGGGGCTAAATATTTGAAATCAGAATTGTCCTAGAAAAATAAAGTATATTCACTATAATCAAATATTTAACAGACTTTAAGTAGTATCTTCCCCTCAAAATTTTCAAGGTTCTCAGTTTTTCTCACCTCCCACTGAGTATCTTCAGATAGCTTTTATCTTGACAGTTTTTCTAACAGTTTTGAGTCTACTGAAGGGACATTCATTCTCTCTCTTTTTTTTTTTTTTTTGCTGAGGATTCAAACTCAGGGCCTTGTGCTTGTGAGGGAAACACTCTAACCACTGAACTAAATCTCCAGCCCCAAGACACTCATTCTTGCATAGGGTTTTAAAGTAAATTTTTTAAATTAAAAAAAGTGTTTTGTTTTGTTTTTGTTGTTGTTGTTGGGGTAGTGGCAGAGGAGAGAGGAAGCATAAGAAGTGTGAACAGTCTAGGTTAGGGTGAAAACAACAAGGACTACTTCTTGTGTAAGAAGAGATGGAATAATGAAAAATAGACAGATACATAAACTGATTACTCAGTAGGTTTTGAGACCCAAACAAAATAAATGTAAGCTACAGTCCCTCACCTACGTGGTTTATAATCCAGATTAAACCACAAAACCTTAGAGTTTGCTAACTTTTTTCTTTTTAGTAGGTTTTAACAGTGAGATACACACTAGGTTTTTAAGGACCTATAAATCTTTAGGGTGGAGGAAATAAGAAGACTTTCATATAAGGGAATAAATCGAGACTAAAATAAACACAGCATATTGTGGAATAATCAGGGAAGCAACGTTAAGTAGGTTAAGACTGTACTAACTGACGAAGGGCCTCATCTTGGAAGAGTTTATAGGCAAGCTCAAATAGGCAATTAAATTCCACAATCAATTTTTCAGGAGGTTTCTTAAAGTTCGTTTTAGAAGCAGTGGAACTAAGAGAGCCTAAATTGGGTGGAGCTTGATTCCAACACAAGGTGAAAAGGCTGCAGTAGAGAAGGCAGCGGAGTAATCAGGCGGGCAGCTCAGACTCAGGAAACACAGGAGAAACAGCTCCTTCCCGCTCAGAAACAGCGGAAAGAACCTGGGATACAGGGCAGCGATGGCGAACCTTTTGGACCAGTCGGTGAAAACGAACAGCCTACCGCAGCACGCGTGCCACCACTGGTCTCGGGTAACGAGGTCTCAGTGCTGGGCGCTCACTACTTAGTGGAAAGAAGTTAAGAGGGCTGTCAGCTGATGTTAGTTCAGTTTTCAGGGGATGGCAAGAGAAGAAAGCACTAAAACAGAAATTAGAACTCTAACAGCACATAAATTACATCCTAATTTTAAGTGTGGTAGAACATTTTGAGGAAAATGTTAAAAACTAAAAAATTTTTAATTTTTTAAGAAATTAAAAAACCAAATCCATGTGATACACTCATAATTAGAAAGTAAAACTCAACAGAAATGACAAAAACAGCAATAGAGACAGCAGACAGGGAAGATAAAAAGGTAACTGAATTCTGCTCCATGGAAGCAGTTGACTGTGATTTGCGGTAAGTTGCTTGGGCACTGCTTTAAATCAGGGGAAAGCTGACTTCTCTCAGTCGACTGGAAGAAGTCTTAATTTACAATTAAAAATAGGTAACACCAATATAAGCTATAAAATAAACATTCTTACATTATTATTCATTATTATGTAGGTCTCAAATAATACCTTCTTAGTATTAGTAAAATATTACCTCTTATGTATGATTTCGGCGGTGAAGCACTGTTGTATGCAAAGTGACCCAATACAGACGTATCCCGGGAAAAACAAAGTAATACCTAGACACAACATTAGGAAAAATAAGCAATTAAAAACTATTACAAAACCAAATAACTAGTTGCTATTTCCTACTCGGGAGGCGCTGAGGCGGTGGGAGGGGAGAATTCAGCACTGGGCCTTGCAACAGGAGAGTGCTCTTCATTGGTATGTCCACGTTAACTGTTCACAGTGGGATGCCCAGAACAGATGGCCAGCATTCTCTCAAAGCTTTCTCAGTGTTTTCCACCTAAACTCTGAACAGCAGGAAATGCAGGTTGCTGAGGACCAGTTGATTCTTTTCTATGTTTTATCTGGAAATGAGAAACACCTAGGTGGCGGTGATGGCAAACCTAAGCACACACGCCACGGTGGGCTGCTTGCATCACCGAAAGCTCGGAAAGGGGCACCGTCACTGACCTAAGAGACGTTTCACAGATGAGAAACGTGCAGGACAGACCCCAGGTAATTAGAGTGTCACAGGACAGTTTGGGAAGTGGGACTAGACTCATTGCTGGGGTGGAGCAGGCAGGTGGACACGTCAGGGATGGAGCGAAGGCGACATGGTACATAGAAGAGATGGCAGCACCTTCAGAACAAGTGGTTTCCCAGCACAGGATAGAAGCTGGCTGTCCTGATGTGCAACTCTACCTGTAGATGAAAACAGGCAGGAGAGAATCAGGATGAAGAATGGCCAGCAGGAGAAACTGGCTCGATAACACTAGCCTGGAATTTGGGGGCAGGAGTCCAATCCCCAAGAAAATGAATAATGACAAAAAGTCTGGGTCCTGGTATTAGAAGACTTGGGATTCTAAGATGTTACCATGAAAAGAATTCAGGATGACTAGAAAAAGCAGAATAGAGGCACAGAGTTAGGGTTGGGCTTGCAGCAAGAGTGAATGAAGAATAGAATGCTTTTGTGTCGAAGACACAGAGAGAGGAGCCTAGTTTTGTTAAAATGATAGACACAGAGATTGGGCATTAGTCAGGCTCAATGATAGAATGTGTGTACCAATGACCCCACCACACCACTGATTTGTTCCTGTTTTAAAAGAATACACAAGTGATACATGTTTATGAAAAAAATTAGAAATGGAGATAATAAAAAGGGAGACAACATCCAGAATCACACCAGTGTTGATATGAAGGTGTATATCATTTCAGACTGTTTTTATACACACATATAAAATTTTCAAACAAAAGGGCTATCGTTTTGTAACTTATTTTCTCTCAATATTATAAAATAAATACTCTCTATGTATACTTTGTAGAATATTACACTGTATGGATGATTAAGATGCCTTATTGTTGATCATTTAGTTATTTCTACTTTACCCAATTATAAGCAATTCCATAATGAACTTCCTTACACACAACTGTAGTTATTTATATTCCTAAAACTGCACTTCCTGTCTGGTCAAATCTACAGACATTTTAGATTTAATACTTAACACATATTTGCAAATTGGCCTCAAGAGAGGTGGGTATTCTGCTTTTGTTCTTTGTTTGTTGTTAAGACAACTGAGAACTGGTCACTGAATTTATTGGTGACTTTGACAAAAGCAGTTTCAGATCAAATGGCAGGATACCAACACAATGTGCAGTACCTGCTTTGCAAAAGAAAACAACAACTCAGTTAAGAGATCTTTTTATAATAGTATGTACAGAACTGTTTCATTCTTTTAAGTGCTCTATCATACTTTGTCATGTATATGTATCACAATTTATTTAGTGGGTTAATCCTTTATAAGTGAACATTTGAATTACTTTCACTTTTATGCTATTTCTGACCATACTAAAATAAGTAGCTTTTTACTGAGTCATTTCACACAGACATTAACATCCATATAAGATACAGACACAGAATAAAATTGTTCAAAGGGCATGGGCATTGAAAAATGTGATACATATTTGATTGTATATTTACACCTTTTGTCATCTTTTATTTAGCATTTCTGTACTGTCTTTATGGGGAAAGTGGAATGTTGTGAGTGAGTTTAGTCTTTTAGGTTGGCCGATTTTTTATTTTCCAATATATATTCTTGCCTAGAAATTCCAGAATGGCCTATGTTCTTTCCTTGTTTTAGTGAGACTATCTCTAATACTTAAGTAATATTAACTTACATTAAGATGGTGAATGTTGGTTTCACATAAAATTAATTATGTTGGGAAAATACACTTTTTGTCTAATACATAAAAATGGAAAAGTTTTGTTTCCATTTTTTCCTTCTATTTCTTATTTCTCTTGTCCCTCTGGAGGAGGGGGTGAAGGGAGGGGACGGGAATGGGAAAAAAAGCAGCAGCAAGATGTATCATGTACAGGTACAAATCGCCTATAATGAATGTTAGCACTATGTGTATCTAAAATGTACCATTAAAATAAAATTTTAAAAAAATGTATATTAGGTTGTACAACACAATAAATATACTTACTACTAACTATATACTTAGAAATTGTTAAGATGGTAAAATTTATAGTTTTTTACCCTAATTAAAATTTAAGAAATATCAAATACTGTCTCATATAAAATTTTGGCATCTACTGAGATAATTATACTTTTAGTTTTGACCTACCAATACGATTAATATTGTCTAAAATCGAGCAAAATTGTTAGGGTTTTAAAAATCCTAAATTCATAAAATGTTATTGAACCAGCAAGTAATATTGACCACTTCTCTTTCCAGACTTTCATATACCACTGTGGCATGCAGAATAACAACCCCCCCAAAAAAAAAAGTCTACATCCTAATCCTTGGAACCTGTGGATATGTTACCTTACATGACAAAAAGAATTTTGCAGCTGTGTTAATTAGTGATTTTTAAAGGGAGATTATCCAGAATTATCAGGGTATGCACAATAGAAAATCATAAGGATCTTTCTAGATGAAAGAGAGGCAAGAGAGTCAGGGTCAAACATTTGAAGATGCTATTCCCTGGCTTTGAAGATGGAGGAATGGGCCATGAGCCATGAAATGCAGGTTAACTCTAGATGTTGGGAAAGGTAAAGAAATGGATTAAGGCCTCCAGAAGCAAACTAGTCTTGCAAACACCTTGACTGTAGGGCTATGAGACCCATTTCAGATTTTTTAACTTCTGAACTGTAAAAGAATGTATTAGTTTTAAGACACTAAATTTGTAGTAATTTATTACAGTAACTAATAAGCTAACACAACTAATAAACTAATACAACAATAAATGAATACAATTAATACAAATATACTAAAATAATGCAGTACACACAGACATATACACACACACACAAATATCTTTCTACTATTGCTTTGAAGAAGGAAAATAATTCCTAAAAAATGTTTGTATTAACTTTCCCTTAGTTTAGCAGATTGGGGGGAGCATAATAATGTTAGGAGAAGCTCTATGCTTAAATATATCCCCCTAGAGTCACTGTGGCCTTAGAGCAGACACGATAGCCGAGACTGTTCTAAGGAGAACACTGGTGACTGTCAGGTGGTAATGCCAGGGGCAGTGCGTTAGACGGTCTGTGCTGGTGTGCAACCCTGGGGTGCAAGCAAAGAGCTACTAACTCATATTCTGACTTGACTTGTTTTAACTTCTCACTTCTCATTAGTTGTTCTAATTTCTGTGTCTTGAAGGAAATATCAGTTCCACTGTAACTTTGCCAGAATATGTGATTGTACAAAGATGACATTTTCAATGACATTAACTAGCAAGTAAAAATTAAATTTTAGGGGTTGGAGATTTAGCTCAGTAGTAGAGTACTTGGCTAGCAAGTGCAAGGGCCTGAGTGTGATCCCCAGCACCCTCCCCAAAATTAAATCTCATAGGAGTGAAGTTATACATAGCAATGATTTACTTATTTAGCAGAGTTATAAGAAATGATATGTAGGTGTGAACTCCTGCTCATATAGCAGAATTATACCTAAAATGTTTACATACAGCTGCAAAAGGTTTACTTGGGCCTATGCTTTCTTTCATCTATAGAAAACATATTCATGGTAAATGATTCTGAGAAATAAGTTGTTTACATAATGAAAGTAACAAAAGAAATGGCAGATATCAGGTGGACAATCACGTTTACATACATACACTAAACACCATTTTTT